>RJWJ010020196.1:0-29378 GCA_004363605.1 Indri indri | reverse complement strand
CAATTGAAAGAATAGAAAGACAGGAAATAGGCTTCCCTACATATAGAAGCTTGAATGTTGAGAGAGGTGATGTTACAAATCACTGTAGGAAAGATTAAAGATTTAATAAATATAGGGGGAAACTAGCAATCCAGATGGAAAAAAAGTAAATTGGATCCCTACCTCATATCATATACAGGAATGAATCTTAAATGGTTTAAAGATTCAATTAAGAATAGTAAATCTTCAGAATTTTAGGAAAGAAATGCAGGAGAATTTTTTATTATTTCTGTTTTGGAAATATTTCTTGAGCAAGAAAGAAAACACAAAAACCATAGCAAAATCACTGATAAATCTGACTACCTAAAAATAAGGAAACAACTGTATAGGCTGTGATAGGCTACCGTATCAGAAAAGATACCGTGAACAAAGTTCAAATAAATGACACAAATAGGAGAAGTAATTTGTGACTAGTTTCTAGGTTATTTAAAGAACACAAAAATTGACAAAGTATATGAGCAGGCATTTCACAAAAGAGGAAACCTAAATGTCCCCAAACATACAAAGATGTTTAACATTATTAACATTCATAGAACTGCAAAGTAAAACAATAACAATATATCAACTCTTACCCATCTGACTGGCAAACTTGGACGAGTCTGGTATTGCTAAGTGTTGATGAGGATGTGGGACAAAGAAAGTCATGTACTTTGCTAGCGGAAATCTAAGTTGCTTTAACCTTTTAGGATGGTCATTTGGCATCATCTGGTAAAGTTACAGATGTGCGGATCACACTACTCAGCAATTCCACTTCCCGGGAAGCTCTGGCACATATGCACAAAGGGCATGGCCAAGGACAACCTTATACAATGATGCATATAACAGGAAAAATCAGAAACAATTAAATATTCACCTATAGAGCCATTAGAAAAATAAATTGTGATATATTCGAAAAGCTGATCTATAATGTTTAAAATGAAAAACTAAATCTATGTATACCAACCTAAGTAAATCTTGAAAATACGTTACGTGAATAAAAAAATAGTGATAGGCTACTCACAGTATACTGTGAGTATACTGTTTATATAAAAATTTTTAATCACATAGTGTTATAAATTATGTATGGGCACAGACTGGAATAAAATTGGAACACTGCAGGGAAGAAGGGTACACACCGATTTCAGGATGACAGCTTTTTCTGAGGTGAGAAGGAGAATGGGTTGGAAGGAATTGGGGTACTTCAAAGAGTTTTATTGCTTTTTAATAAAAATTTTGGAGCAAAAGGAAAGAAAATACATTTGGGGTAGTGGCCAGAGAGCACAGCTTAGAACATATTCACAAGAAAAGAAAGTCTTATCTAGCAGATTTTCCAGCCAAATGTGCCTTTGGGTAAAGTTGAGGTCTTTCAAACCATTTCACCCCTTAGTATCCAAGTGACCAAAGCCTTTTTATCAATTCTTATTGGTTTTTCCCATTCTGTCTGATTATTCTTTGGCAGTTTTTGTCTCTAAATTTCCTTCTCAAGAGTTCTTTGAGAGTAATTTTTGTTGTCTAGCCTTGTGAGAGAAGAAACGTCTGCCCGTAAGGTAAGTTTGAGGGCATCTTCAATGTGCCAACCTCTCTGACAATTACCTAGCAAAGAATTAGTTAATTTAAGATTTGCAGCAATCCTATAAGACAGATACCCTACGGCCCCATTCTAACATAGGAAAACTGACGCTCAGAAAAGTTAAACAACGTTAATCAAGGTTACATGGCTAATCAGAGGCAGGGAAAGTCAGGATTTGAACCCAGGTCTGGCTGACTCTTGCTTGCATTCTGTAATCTTGCCTGATGCCTGCCTCTTACCATTGGATTCGTAAACCACGGGGTAGACTAGCCAGGGGGTACTTATTATTTAAAGCATTTGCATGGCACTTCATGTTTGCAATGTGTTTTACAATTGTTTTTATTACTTATTCCTATTTTATAGCTGGTCTCAGTTTATAGCATGCTTTCTGCAATAACAGTTGTAAAGAAAAACAAACAAACATGGAAACTATCTCTGCATTGCTGGATGGAGGCCCTCAGGCTCTTCAAGTGCGCACCAGCCACACTGGAAGACAGTTTGTCGGGGCAGTTCTATTCTTAGTAGGTAGGTCCTTGACCCTCTTACCATCTGAAATGAAGAGAGGAGGCACAATGCCGTCTTCAATGCAGGCAAAGCTCCTTCACTTTTTACCAAGTGTTGGGGCAAACCAAACGACTTAGATCACTTTCACTCCTTTTAATAAGGGACTTGTTTTCATTACAAAATGCTTTAACAATTACTCTGGTCTTGGCTGGCATAGTGGGGGGCAGAGACAGGGTGGGGAGGGCTGCATATCATTACTCAGAAGTCTGAGTTTCTGTTTTTCTTCCTTTTTTTCTTCTTTCTTTAAGTGCATTCCAGCCCTAGGGCTTTCTTCACGGAGGTAAAGATGAAGGAGATGGAATCACCTGAGGATGGCTTCTTGAAATGGGAGCCAGGGAAAACAATAGAACAATGCCTTCTCCTTCCAGATACCAGAACTTTGCCACTTTGCCCACAGTCATGCTTGGGCTCCCTTTGGGAAAAGGCTCAAAGGGCTTTCTTTTTCCTTAAGCAGAAAGATGAGAGAAGAGAGTGACGGGTTGCTCAGTTTCCTCCAGGCTGTGACCACCTCCCTTACCTATGACGTCATCATCTTCACCCGTGTCCTTATCATTATTCACAATGATTGTAGTTTGAGCAATTAATTTGCCACGTCTGGAGCTGAGCCTAAGGCAGCATTCTCGTTTTACAGGTAAGGTTAGAAAACTGACTTCCCAAGGCTGTCATTGTGTGCATGCACGCGCGCACACACACAACACACACACACACACATACACACGCACACACAATTTTGGGTAGTGCATTTTAGGAATAGTTTCCTTCCTGAAAATATTAATTTTACCAAATGGTGTCAACAAAGATTTAAAATATTAATTTTTAAAAAACAACCAACCAGAAGCTGTAAGGAATTCCATGATTTTCCAGCTTCTCCTATCTGTCCCCACTCTGTACCTCCTTCAGCTGTCCAGCCAGCAATCACTTCCCCGGCCTGGGCTTCAGCTGTCCCACCTCCCCTACGACTCACTCTCCTGCCTTCCTCCTTCCCCAAAAGGACCCTCCCTCGTGATTGCACTGGGCCCCCTGCATAATCCAGAACAATCTCCCCATCTGAAATCCTTAACTTAATCACATCTGCAAAGTCTCTTTCCAGATAAGGAAACATAGTCACAGGTTCCGGGAATTGGGATGTGGACATCTTTTGGGGGCTGTTATTCTGCCTACCACACCTGGTTTCCACATAGTAATAAAACTCTCTGGAATTCAACGGCACTTTAATGAAATAAAAAGGGCTGATACATTAATGATGAGAGCAACAGCTAGTAAATCACAGCATTTCAGAGCTGGAAGAGACTTTGCAGGCCGCTCCTGTTGTACAGATGAGGACTCTGACGTCCAGCAGAGGAAAGCCACCATCTGGGATGACACAGTCAGGAGGTAGCAGTGTGGCACCTGGACTCCAGACTTCCAGCTTCTGGCCGGTTTCCTGTCCAGTGCACCAGCAATATCTGCACTGGTTCTTAGAATTCAGCAAAAGACCACTTATCTATATTACAGAATAGGCCAAGAGATTGGTCTAAAATTTTTGAAGAGGACTGGGCTCTTCAATTTATTGTTGTGAAATGGAAAAACTAGAAAAACGTCCATAAAATTTCTTCCAAGAAATTACTGAATCAATTGTATTATTAGAAAAGTTATTAAAGAATTCACATAAGAATCATACATTGCAGTTTTAAATTCAATGTAAAGAAATGAACAGGTATTTCTGTTTAAATCTCTCACCTTCCTTGAAATTTTTTCGTGTGACTGGGCCATTGAATGCCGTGACCATGGTGTTTGAGGACACAGCCAGGAGGGATATAAGCCTGTTTGCTGGCTCTCAGAGAAGGTAAAACTGGTTAATGGCTGTCGTGTGTACCTCTGGCTTATGGTGTTTCTTTCCTTAACAGTTTTCTTGTGTTTATGATGATAATTACTATAGGACATAAGAAATCTGTGTGGCATTTATTGTCACACTTTTTTTTTTTGAGACATGGTCTTACTCTGTTGTCGAGGCTAGAGTGCAGTGGTGTTGTCGTAGCTCACTGCAACCTCAAATCCCAGGCAGTCCTCCCGCCTCAGCCTCCCAAGTAGCTGGGACTACAGGTGGTCACCGCTATACCTGACTAATTTTTCTATTTTTTTTTTGTGGAGATGGGGTGTCACTATGTTGCTCAGGCTGGTCTCAAACTCCTGGCCTCAAACTCCTGGCCTCAAGTGATCCACTCACCTCAGCCTCCTAAAGTGCTAGGATGACAGGCATGAGCCACCACTCCCCGCTATTGTTACACTTTTTAATGATCAAGTTTTTGAACATACTCTCAACCTTCTTGTGTAATCTTATAACATGGCATGCACTGTAACATTTCTCAAAAGTCCTTTACCTGAACAAAAGTTAGGACCTGAAAAAGAGACATAGTTATCAAGGTTGCACAGATTTCTTTGAAGAGCAAATCCTAAGTTAACAGGATTTGAGGGAGAACCTGAGGCCACATAAGTGCATTTAGTTCTCTATGCTAACAGGGAAAAGGACTGAGGAGATATGGGATTGGCAAAACTGTGAGGATATTATTTATACTCTGAGCTTTTTCCCATTACGCTAATGGGACACCTTCATGGCCCTGGAAAGCAGTCTTCACAAAGGATCCAGGGACCAAGCTGATCCATCCAAAGAAGGTTCTCTCGGGCTGCCGTGCAACCCCACGGAAAAAGGCTACCACTTCAGCAGGACTGAGTGTCTGTCTCTCTCTCCCTCTCCTACTTTCCCTTGGCTCTTTGTGTCTCTGTGACAGCCACTCTCCAGTCTGTCTGACTTGTCTCAGTGCTGCCTGGACAGGGAATTCCTGGAGGGCAGCGACTTTGCTGCCCTAGGAGACTGGGCCTCTTATTTTCCCGCTGAGGAGCTATGCTACCTTGGACAGCCATGTTTCCTCTTTGGCCCAGGTTTCCTGTTTAGCAAATAAACTACCTGTAAGTCAACAAAAGATTGAGAGGTAGTTCTAAATTTTTTGGAGCCACGAACTCCTTTGAAAATGATTTATGGGCCATTTCCCACAACCATCTCTGGACTAGAGGCTCCTGAAAAATCCTTTTCATTTCTAACAACTGTTGGCATGTAAGATGCTGGGCATCGTGTTGACTGCTTTTCATGTTTTATCTCATTTACTGTTTATAATAAACCTATAAATTAAGTATCACCATTTTTTTCTGTTACTCCTATTTTTGGAGAACAGAAAACTGAGGCTGAGGCAGGTGAAGTATGAAGTAACTAGACCGGGGCTAGCCAGTTGGTCAGTGGGCAGACCCTGACCCAGCAGCCTGTGCACACAAGAAACTTCGGTGTGCTCTGTGTGCAAGGCAGTGTGCTGGTATGGCAGTGGCCACGAAAATGAGCTTAAAACCCAGAAAACCGTACCATACTACATGTTAAGTTACAGAAAAACAAGAACACCATGTAAACATTCTTTTATCTATTTTAGTAATTTCAGCAAAAATTAGACTGGTAGATGACATTAGTGCTTGGTTTGTTTTCATTCGCCTTCAATCATTGAGCCAACATCTGACAGCCAGATTACCCAGGGCTTTCTAGATACGTCACATAGCATTTTCAGGATGTTTTCCATAAATGATAATAAAGATTGATGGATTTTCATGACATACATAAGGAAAAAAAAGAGAATGGGATAAATGTAATAAAATACTCATCCTTTCCAACATTTTTTTTCTACAGAGATTCACTCTGGATTGCATTTATGTAATCACATATTTTAGAGCAATTTAAAATCAAAATAGCAATACATTTCCTAAAAAATTCCATCAAATGAGAGATGAACAGGGTCATAAAAGGAAGGTTGATATCCCCCTAGTGAACCAAAATCTTTGACTTTTCACTCAATTTTATGTTTCTCTTTGAAAAGTTACTAAAACTTGTGATAACTAAAACATTTCCAGATGTCTGAATTCTTTTCTATTTGCATGTTTCTCTACCAGGGACAGAGACGGAAGGATCAGAGACAGGGGCCAAGGGGAGAGGTAATTATGGTGAGCCCCTTTCTGTGGAGTGGGGTGAGCAGACGAGGGCAGTTCCCTCCTATTCTTGCTTGCAATGACTGTCCCCAAGGAACCGTCATAGGTGGTGTTTTTTTGTGTTTTGTTGTTGTTGTTTTGTGAGTTTAAAAAAAATTTACTGCGAGTCTCAGTCTGTTTTAGACTAAAGGATGATGGTGACCTAAGAATTATGACAGCCGGGACGATCTCCAGGAGACCTGCAATTTGAAGCCAGGCCTTATTAAATCAGTGGCAGAGACGCCGACGCTGCCATTATGCCCTTTCCTTCCCCACTTTGCTTGCTTGCTTCCTGCCACCTCACTCTGTAAATTCCCAGTGGATTACGCACAGAATCCTGGAGCATCCTCAAATTCGAAGTTAGGATACACAAAGCTAGACTGTAATGACAAACAGATGACCGGATGACTGTGCAATTAGCAGCCTAAGTTAAAATCTACAAAATGGGTTTTCAACCAATGGCTCCCTGTGACCTGACTTGTTGGTTTGGGTTTACTGGAGGGGAAAGTTCTACTTGGATTTGGACAACTAAGAGATTAGCATGGGTGGAGTCATAGAGGCAGACAATATAGAAGTGTGGCTTTTCACGTTATTGCTTAGAACTGGAAGAACTAGAATCTTGGGGCATTTCTATCACTGATAAGCTGTCTTTGATTTATTTATCATGAGGAAGCTCGATTGTCTGTCTCTGTAGCTACGCACCCGATCATCTAGTGATGGTGTGGGAATGAAATGTGAGAAAAAGGAAGAGAGTGTGACTGCTTATGTTTCCCCAATTCTAGAAGGACAGAAACCCAGGCAATAGGGAGAATGAATGGTCCTAACAGAACCCTTCAAACTTGAAGGAAGGAAGGAAGGAAGGAAGGAAGGAAGGAAGGAAGGAAGGAAGGAAGGGAAGGAGGGAGGGAGGGAGAAAGGAAGAAAAGAGGGTGGCAGGGAGGGAAGGGAACTGGATTGTGATGATTACCTCAGAACTACCTGCTCAGTAGATGAATTCTTTAGCTGCTACGAGCCTTCAGTCAAAGTGGTTGCCTTCTTTACCATATTATCAGATATTTTTATTCATATTAGTATAGCATAATGGTGGTATGTATTTTTACGTACATTTAAAAAACACTAAAAAACAAGAATATCCGTGCTCATTGCTGGGGATGCAGAAGTGACTAGGAGACCATTCCTGCCCCCACAGGTTCACGATGCAACGCAGCAGGTAAACAACTTAGATAACAGCCATGCTCTGCACCGAGCGATCATTGTTCGGATGGAGTTTTGTGAAGTGTAAAATATGGGCACACACAGGTAACACCTGGTCTAAGGGAAGAGAAAATAGAGACATAAGCATAGACAACTAGAATATATAACAAAAAATAGCACATCATTTAAAATGAAACCAATATCTATCAAATATCTAGGAATTAACTTACCAAGATTTACTCAAGTCCTTTATGAAAAAATCTCCATAAATCTATTAGCAGATCTAAAAGAAAACCTGGGTAAATATTTATGAATAGAAGGCCTTAACACTGGAAAGATTCAATTGAAAACCACCAAATTAATCCATAAATTCAGTGACATTCCAAACACTCTTCTAGCAGAATATTGGGAGGATGAAAGAGGAGGGCTTGACAAGCTCATTTTAAATTTTATGCAGAAGAATAAGGTCTATGCTATCTCCTACCAGATATTAGGATGCACTGTAATGTCAGAGCAATAAATAAAAGAAGTGATACTTGCTTGGTGACAATACACCATATGTATAATGCCCTGGACCTGTAATTAGCTTACCGAATGGGCTGACTTGGTGGCATGCCATCAAGGGAGAGTTGTATTTCTCCCCCACCGCTGCCTTCAGACTCACTGGATTGTTGCCTCCCACCCTGGTCCCCTGATGATACAAACAAGTCCCCCCTTTCTGGTTATTTTCAGTCGTCGTTCAGATATTAACAAGTTATATGCACCATGTTGCATCTCAATTAAAATCTCTATTTCACACCCTATCAGCTGTTTGTCCTTTTCCATCTATTTCCAGTGTGACCAATCCAGGCCTGAGAACTCACGTGACTCGGAGTCGAGTCCCCAGAGGCCCCCAGGCCCATGAGTGAGTGCACAAGGGCCTTCCTGGCGGCCTGCACTTACATGCCGGGGGAAGACACGGGTAAAGGTGTGTGTCCAGCCGAAGCAGCAGGAAAGCACTGGAATGTCCACACAGCACCATGCACCAAGCTGAAAACAGTAATCAGTGAACAGGTACAAAATAGATTTAGATTTACACACGATACCACCACTTACGCACATTAAGAATACATTCATGAGATGGGCACCGTATATTTTTCAAGAATACACACATATGTTCAAGGCCATAATCACCAGAGAGGGGGCCTGCACGGGGGGCCGTGAGCGGGCGGGCGGTTGTGGCTGAGGAATGAAGAGGAGAAGGAATCCCATAAACCAAGAGGGCTTTGCCCAGGCTGGCGATGGTGGTGAGACTGAGACGGGAAGTAAGGAACCTGGTAAAAACAGCTCTGTGGGGGCGGATGAGGTGCCTGATTAGAGACACGGAAACAAAAAGGGAAAAGGGAGCGGGTACTGGAAGAGGGAAAAGGGTGGGCAGTCAGAGGCGCAGCAGAAAGCCACGCTCCAGGCATTGGCTCCCAGAACAAAGCCCGCTGGGAACGGAGGGTAAAGGCGGATCCGCAGTGTCTAAGCCTGAATCCAACTGCTCCCTCTGCGCTGGTCCCCAGCACCTCTGCGGTGGGAGGGACATTTCTGTGCCCAGGTTCCTGGCTGCAAACAAGCCCTGGCCAGTTCTCCATGAACATTTGTGTGGGCCATCGTCCCAATAGATCAGTCGGTTTCAAGTCTGTAAATCCCACGAACACCTGAGAAGTTTATTGGAAAATTCCAAAGCACTGTACACAAACCCAGAGGTTCTGATTCAGTACCTGGCCCAGGTATTTCACACAGATCCACAGGTACCTTAGTACTTGTTCTTTATGAGAAATATATGCATATACATGAGTATTTACTGTTTAAGAATAAAAGCGGCATTTACAAATACCTAGTTTTTATGTCAGTTATTAACCCTTAGAAAACTATCTTTTTATATTCTCAGGGACTTAACATGAATATTAACATCAGAACTGCCACAGACAAGGGAGGAACTGAGGCCTGTGCTGCCTTCTTTGCGGAAATCTGTAGTGCTTGTGGTAAAAATAAACTGTGGTACAGACATATTTGATCTCCAACCGTCTCCTTTTTTTCCCAGGATGTGTCATGAAATTATTGTTTTTCAGACAATCCTTTGGGAAATATCGGAAGCATTGGAAAGCATGAAGCTTCCCAAACACTTCTTGCAAGACACTTTCTTTTCTCTTAGTCCAATATTCCTCCATCCCAAAACATGTGCAGACTATGAAGATGGAAAGTGTTCTTGGGTCTCACTTCCTTTCCCGTTCTTCACCTTCTACTTGCCCTTGCTGTTGTCATCCCTCCTCCAACAGCCCCTTGTCACTGGTGTTGGCATGATAACTGCCCCATTGGAGAAGGTAGCTCATGTAAAGACTTAAAGCAAGATACAGTTAATTTCAAAATGATTTTTAAGAGGTTTTTGGTAATGCCTACATAGGCAAACTTGTTAAAGTTATAAAATAAAGAAATAATTAACAAGGGACAGGGCTAATCTGAAAAGTTTTGGTAACAAATGAGGTTTGACTGCTCTTAAAGGTGCTGGCGCCAGTAGCTCCGAGAGGGCAGCCCAGAATGTTCAGCGGTGCACTGGCCTAGGCGCCGGTGATCTGGGTTGTGACTCACATTAATTCGCTGCTGCTAACTGGTTCAGTGAACTTCGATAAGTCGTTGACCTTCTGCGAACCGTAAATACTCTTAAACACCCCCTCTTCCTCTCGATTTTAGTGACTCTTCAGTACTCTAAGTCCTTAGATTCTTTGTGATTTTATGGATCCATTTAAATATTGCGTGAATAAGTTTGGACCTGGATACTTCCATCCTGGGTCCTGGCCATTTTCATAAAGTGGATTCAAAATTAAAATAAGCAAAGAACTATCTATAATAGTATACTCAGAATAAACAGAGAAATTTACATTCAGGGAACAAGAACAAGATACTATGAAAAAGAAACCCTCAGAAAATGTAAAGAAGCATTTGGAATTTAAAAATATGATTGTTTGCAAATTTTTAAAAAACCATAGTAAAAGAAAGAGAAAGAAAAGCTTTTGTCTACTGAAGAATGCCATCTAATAAAAGAAGGGATAATAAAATTAGAAAATCCTTATTTTGCAATACATAATGCAATTGTTGATTCAGAGATTTATGTGAAGACCATTGGTGGATGTCAGAATGATTGAGTACCAATTTCTTAAGTAATAGAACATTCGCATACAGTCAGTGTATTATCCTACAAATCATTTACTAGTTGGAAGGAGGAAAAATCTTCCATAATGAAAAGGATTGCAGTTACTTCCTTAATAAAATGACAATACTTCATATCATGAATAGTGGAACATTTGACACTATATATCTCCTGGTATCATTTAACATGAAAAACACAACCTCATTTATGAGCTATTATTGTCCAGAATGTTCAACTTTGATTTAATAAAGACCTTTTCCTGTGCTATACAATATGGTAGCCACAAAACATATGTTACTATTGAAAGCATGAATTGTGACTAGTCCAAACTGAGATGTGCTTTAAGTATAAAATACACACCAGATTGCATAGATACAGTACTTTAAGGAAAAAAGGTAAAATATATTATTAATAATTTTTATATTGGTTACATGGCAAAATGATGTATTGTGCATACAGTGGGTTGAATTAAATGTATTATTAAATTTTTTTAAAAATTGAGGGAACTAATATAAGAATTAGAAATTTATCTTTTGTTAAGTAAGGGTGCTATAAAAACTCCAATCTATGACCTTAATATTTTATTAAATAATGGACTTTTTAATATCTACCCTCAATAAGTAGGGAAAACTTATTTCAAAATAAAAGGACAGCTAATATTATATTTTATATGGAGATATATGGGTAAACACAGGTAAAGCTCCTCACATATTGATTCTATTTTTTTCTAAGTTTGCTACAGACCAGGGGGAATATGGTCCTATCTGAGGATGGGCAAGATTAGAAGGTGAAGGTGGTGAAGGAATGGGAGGCCAGTCTCGGGGCGCAGAGTCAGCAGGCCAGGAACGGGTGAGAGTCACTGTTTACTGACCCCAATAGGAAACTGGGGTCCCTTTCTCCTTGAGACATTCATTAGGTGACTTGTGAGAGTTTTGTAAACATCATGATGAAACAAGGAAACACTGTCCTACTCATTAAGCTTCCCCTGTAAGTTTAATACATTTGTTAATGAAATCTTTAGGTAACACTTTATAGTAATTTACTTGGCATTCTAAAATACAGCAGCTTATGGTGATTCAGAAAGCAACGATGATTTGTATCAATTTTATTGTGTCTTTTGAGACTTGATACCCATGGCAAACATCTTGTTCTGCTTTGTTCTTGGTGGTTAGTATTACTGTATACATCCCATATGGGAGTTAGAGAGATCGTGGGTGGATGAATGAAAAAGCATTCAGCCTGATCTCAGGGGACAGAAATAGTGAAGGAATGAATCACAAGAGATTTGAAAGGTTTCACTGGGTTTGGAAAAAAGCCAAATCTGGTGGGGGTGGGAAGGTATTCAGATTCTTTAATTCCCACAAAATTTTAAGGCGCTTGGCTTTCTCTTGAGAATTTTGATACGTTTGATGAAGATTAGAAAGATGATTTTTGTATACAAAACAGAGTCTTGAAATGGGGAGTTGAGTGGCTAATTTGAATTTGAAGTTGTTTACTACTAGAAAATACTGGCTTCCTGTGTTTGACAAGGGAGCAACATCAAAAAAGGTTTACAAATGAAAATTAAAAGGTTTCTTGGACAGCAAATGCACCAGTGGTATTTTGAAAATTGGTTCTAAGTGAATCTGAAAACAGAAAAACTGTTCCCTGAAAGGCACATGGGCTTCGTAACTAATGTGAAAATTGTTTAATAAATGACAATTTGGTCTAAACGCAGCCTTCTAATGAAGGATAAGAATGTCCTCTAATAGCCAGCTTTGTTCATTCTGTTTTCAACTTTCCGGACAACACAAAGTATGAGGTTAGGCTGTTTCCCCATGACAGTCAGAGTCTTAACAAAATTCTACACACCTCTCTAGGCAAGGTCTAATTTAGAAGGTAAATGCTAATGTTAGCTTGAATTTCAGGTTTTTGACATGTCTTTGTATTCAATAAATGACAAATTTAAGTATGCTATAGACTAGCTTTTGAGGGTCCCAGAGATGAACAAGACACAGTCTATCCCCTCATGAAGTTCATGTTCTAGTGCAAGGGTCAGCAGACTTTTTCTGTAAAGGGCCAGATAGTAAATAGTTTAGATTTGTGGGTCTTTGTTGCAATCACTCAACTCTGTATTGCACCATACACAAACAACTGTAGGTGGTGTATAAGCAAAAGGGCGTGGCTGCATGTCAATAAAACTTTATTTACAAGAACAAGCAACAGGCAAAATGTGCCCTGTGAGCTGTAGTTTGCCAGTGTTGGACAAGTGATGGAGATAGCTATGGGAATTAGGCAGTTACAACACAGACCAAAACATTCACAGTTAAGGTGCTGTGTGAACCCCAAAGGAAACAGTCAGTTCTGCCTAAGAGAGATATAAAAAGTGCATTCAAAAGTAGGTGACAGATGCCTAGTAGTGCTATTGCTGGATCAAATGTTATTTCTATTTTTGGCTTTTTAAGGTTATCTCCAAATTATTTTCCACAGAGAATAGATCATATACTAGACCATAAAACAAATCTTAATAAATTTAAAATGGTTGAAATCGCACAAAAAAAGTAGGTGACATTTAGCTGAGTCTTTAATTGTGAGCAGGATGGGGTGAGTGAACAAATGACTGTTTACTTTCCTTCTTAGCAGAAAATGTTTGCAAGTCCTTTCACAACAAAGCATTTTTATTATGCTTTTTCTTTTTTCATTGCAGAAGTATTTTTTTACATTACTCTTTAAACTGGGATCTTTACTTAATCAAGTATCAATAAACACGAACCTGACAAACAATATCTAAACTAAGCTTGAAGGGCCACATTCTTGTACGACTATATGATTGTAGGTAAAAATTCTGAAATCACAGATATTTTATTTGAATGGTGAAGAAAGAGATACTAAAAGAAAGAGAATTTTATAACTGATCATTTAAATAAAAATTCAAATGACCTTATTTACATGACAAAATAGCCACATTTTCCAGTTCAGCATAACATATTATCACACACTTAGGAGCTTAAAACAACATACATTCATCATCTCAGAGTTTACACAGGTCAAAGTTATGTGTCTGGCCACGGCTGAACCAGGTCCACTGCTCAGGGTCTCATGAGGCTTCAACTCAGGTGTTGACTATGCTGTGGTCTATGCTGTGGTCTCTTCTGGAAGCTCCACTAGGGAAGAATTCACATCCAAGCTGTGCAGGTTGTTGGTAGAATTCATTTCCTTTGGCTTTTAGTGGGTCGTTGGCTGTGGGCTGTCGGCTACAGGTTTCCCTCAGGTCCTGGGAGCCGCTGCAGTTCCTGAAGGCTGCCCAGTGGTTCCTTGCCATGTGGATTTATCTATCCTGGCCACTCCCTTCATCAAGCCCACAGCAAAGTCTCTCGCTTGGTCTGTTAAGACAGATTTTTATGTAATATAACCTAATGATGAGAGTGGCATATCGTATTAGTCCTTAGCCATATCCTATGGGTTAGAAGCAAGTTGCAGGTCCTGCCTATACACAAGGAGAGGGGAGGGCATTAAACAAAGGTGAACATCAGGAGGTAGAAACAATGGGGTGCTGTCTTAGGATGTGCCTGCTACACAATGCCCACTTTTCTGTCTGTGCTATGTTCAGCTTTCCTTGAGAGCAGAGGTTTCATTTATGAGCAGTATAGCCAATGACTATAGAGTAGTCAAGAATACCAGCCCACACAGTGTGCCAGACACTAAAATATGGTATTTCCTTTTTGAAAAAGGTGCAAGTTGGGCTCATAGAAGTTAAGTAAGTTATGGAAGGTAACACAGTCACTAAGAACTTTGGGCAAGTTCTGGCTGACTTCTGAGCCTCTGCTTTTCATCACTATGGCACAGTGGGAAACTGTCTGGCCCTATTGTTAGGGTCACCATCTTCTCACTATCCAAACATGTTCAAATCTTGATGGAAATGCTTTGTCTAGTGCCAGTTCACTCCATCAGCGCAAGCCCTGAGAATGGGCTGAAACTCCTAAGGACAAGTTCATACATAGCGATGTGTTGAAGTCACAGGTCTGCCTTCTCCTTGTGCCCAGGCATCATACCTGGGATCTTTGCTCACAAAAGACATAGGGAGAGGATGTGCAAAGTCAGTGGACATCTGTTGCCATTACTCAGAATGAATTTTTGTCACATGCAAGTAAAGTGTGAAGCACATCATCCTTGTTAATTGAAGATAGTAGCCTGCAACTGAACGTCTCCTTAAATTTTCTCTCTCTCTAAATAGAAATATGACGATGTAGGATATCATAGAGATTTGGCACTCATCCGGCTCCCAGGACCCATCCTTCTTTTGGAGAAAAACCAAATTTGCCTTCACTTGGGAAGATCTGGATGGGTTACGAATTATATCAGTCAGGATAAACCAGCTGATATTATGGTGTCAAACAACTCCAAATGCTCAATGCCTCGCAACCAAAGGTTTAAGTCCTGCTCACACTACATGCTTTTTGTGAGTCAGTGGGGACTTTAAACCTCATCCTTGTCATTCTCATTCCAAGCTGCTCCACACTGATTCAATAGCCACTATCTGGAATACTACTAGCCACATGGCAGACAGGAAGAGAGCTTTGAAGGGTCTCCACCAGCAATCAATTCTTGGCAGAGAAGCAACACATATCATTTATGCTCATGACTCATTAGTCAAAATTAGTCACTTGACCACACTCAGCCACAGGGGGGTCAGAATTACAATGCGATCATAGACCTAGAAAGCAGAAAGGTGGGACTCTTTGGCGCACAAATGACTAACATATGTATCCATCCAGATTCTCTCTGCCTTCCAAGTGACAGATTTGGACAATGGCTGCCCCAACTCATTGATTTATAGATAAATAAACTAAGCCATGGAACAGTTGATTCATGTCCACAGGTAAATAATAAAAGAATAAAGTGCTGATTTTCAGATCCTTTATTATTAAATCAAGAATTAACAAAAAATACTCTAGGTTCTGGAAATTAATTCTGTTGATTTCTCGTATCAACAGTGTCTGTAATCTGAATTAAAATTTCAGAGGGCAAACAAATGTGATCAGAAACAATGGAGGGAAAACAAATGCATGGATGACTTTGGATACTTTAAGTCTGCTCTTAAAACCAAACATGTCCACAAAGAACAAGAATAATATGTTCATGTCCAAATCCAAGAAGTATTCCAGATATGGATGGTGTTCATTTTTAAAACGGACATGATGTTGGTATTAATCAGCACAAACACTAAGATGGTTTGTGAGGCTCTGGCTTTTGAAATGAAGCTTTTAAATTGCACTGGTTAATAACTACAGAGTGAGTCTGAGAGCAATAACATGTCCCCTTAATAAAACTTTATGTATGAGTATTTTAATGAATTGTTTCAGTACACAGAACCTTCAAAGACAGCCAAGTTAGTGGTTGAAAACAGAATAGGTTTCAGTCCTTACTAAGAAGCTCAATCCTAACAACTGGTACAAGAATTAAAATAAAGAGAGGAGCCTGTCTTACACACTAGCATTTTTGGAAGCCATTCTTTTTAGACACTATGTTTTAGAATTTCCAGGCATCTGTCTGTTGCTAGAATACCTACACACTTTGCGGAAGCTTTATTTGAAAATGCTGTGTACCTTGTCTAAAGGGCCAGCTGGGATGCCAGAAATAGTATCGGCTCTATTTATGTCTTTGGAGTAATTACAGTGGAATTTAAAGACTTAGTTTATAGATCCAAGAAGAAGATCTTCTGTGTACACTAAAAGGATGAATCCTTTCCAGACAACTTCTCATTTGGCTGAAGAAGAGCTTGAGGAAGCATTTCATAACGTCAGCCAAAGTCGTTTTTAGCAAGACCTGGGTGGGATTCTTGCTGTTGATATCCAAATTAAAAAAAAGCCTTGATTTTAATCTATCCAAGGTTACTTTGTTGTAGTTATGAAACCATGAATCAATTTTAAAGCTTTCAGGGATGAAAGGAGATATTGAGACAAGTGCCTGCTATCTTTTGTTGAATGGGGGAAAAATATGTTAACCAATTTCCTGATGGCTTCGTCTGGTGGACTTGACTTTTGTTTAGCTAATGTCTTTTTGGAATGCATCTCTGTTTTTTCCTATTCATGCCCTGCCTCTTACCAAAGGCCAGTGTGTTATGTGTTCAAGGAGAAAGATGCAGTGTGTGTGGTCAGTGTGCTTGCCTTCCAGTTACTGGATGTAAGCTGGATTCTGCTCAGAGATAGGATGCTAAAGGACAATGAAAATGATGATGTACCTTGGAAGACTTTACATGACTCCTCGCATTTTGGATGAAGAATGAAAGAATGCTTACTTATGGAATCTGGTATGCTTCCTGCCAGTCTTTTCAACTATGAGAATTAAAACTCAGTTCATTGTAAATATGTCTAGGTTCACAACAAACCTGTGGGAAAATTCATTTGCATCAACCTCCAAAAAGATCAGGAAAAACCTCATTGGCTACTCATCCTCATAGTCCATGCATCCTCTTAAACTCTCATGTGTGTTTAAGAGACCCTCTCACGAACATAAGCAATAATAATAGTGATTTAAACATACTGCTTGCTTACTCTGATGTCAGACACTTCTCTTGATCCAAGAGACTTCAACAAAGAATAAGTTAAACATAGCCTTTGTCCCCTTGGATCACACTATGTACTTTCTCAATGTTGTGCCTGATCCTTAAGACAACACACTTTCTATTGGCAGTGTGAGCCCCACTGTATTGATGGAGGAACTGCAAGTGAGCAAGGCTGATCATCTTTCCTAAGGCCATAAAGCAAGCAGGTAATCAGGATTCAGACCCAAGTCTGTCTTACTTCCTAGTCATGCCCTCTTTTTTTCCAATAGACTTCCTCTATGACACAGAAATCAAAATGGTTTTAGAAATGGCCCAGCTAAAACGATAATGGCCTACTTTGCAGAAAGTGAAGTCTCCATCCTCAGTGTGCTGGTTTGTTTTGTTGATCTGGCTGACCTGGGCAATATGCTTCTCAGAATTCCCTCTGCTCCACTGTTCCCAGTTAGAGCTGGCAGTACAGAAGCTTGTGTGAAATTTGGGAGGCAAGGGTAAGCAGGAGCCATTGCTCTCTGAAGACCTTTCTGGGGTCAGACATGGTACAGAGAGATGCAGAGGTGCCCAAGGGCTCCAGCTGGATCTTGCTCCCCTCCTGCTTTCAGAGATGACCAACAGAGGCCAACGCCCATCCCAAGGTGCTGGCCTGTGGACTGACAGAGGCAGTAGTTACACAGAGATAATAGCTTCCTAGACCTTTCCGCAAATAATCACTTTGAGAAGGGATATGCTTCCAGATTTCCATGCAAGATTCAAATTGTTTCCAGTGCTTCCAGTGGGCTGGAGGGGCTCGCTCTCTGATCCTTCAACAATCCCTTCCACAGATCCTCCCACAATTGTTTAAGGTCCACTTCCTATATTGTAGAACACTTAGGGTGGCTCTTCTTCCATGATGGAATCCTGAACATACAATCATTTATTCATTTGCTTGGTCAAACCAAATGCTTGCTAAAGGAAAACCCTGGTCCAACCCACAGGTACTCTTCAGCTGAGCATCATTTGAAGATGGGTGATCTTGGTTCAGGTAATCCTGGTGCCACTTTGATCTTCACAAAAAGCTGTCACATCTGTTGTCAGCTCGAGTCATCACATATCTGTCCTTAACCAGCAAGAGAAGCCTAAAATCTTTACCAAAGAATACCACTCTCACTGGTTTGCTGTGCAACTTTTATCAAAAGCTCTATTAAGGGAATTCAATTCATAAAGGTTCATCTTGCTCTGAAGACAGTTTTGAATTGAGGGTTTCAGTTCATAGAGAATCACATTGGCTTAAAGAGGGCTTTAAATATATTTGAATTTGTTACTAGTGTTTAAAATTTGGGAGATTTCATTTAAAAGTCTGGATTTTTGTATCTCTTTTTTAAAAATAGAAACAGCCTGTGTCACTGGGCCCATATTCCTAAATTGCTAGGATGCACTTCATTTCTGTTTCTTGCTGGGCCCCTCAGGCACTTGCATTGGTGACCTCATGGATAGTTTAGGTTTTGTCACTGGAGCAAGGGTCACTAACATGTACATAGTGGTATGCTATGAGAAAGAGCTAGGAAAAATCCCCCCTGATTTGTTCCAAAGATGTTAAGGATGTTGTCACTTTATCGCTAATTTCCAGGGGGTCAAATGTGAAACAGAATAGTGCATTATTTGGGTCTCATGTCAAAGACATGTTCACTCCTCTCCAAGTTTTGCTAGAATCTGACAGCACAGCTAAGGGGCTAGTATTCTCACTTGCTTTCTGAAGCCCTGCCCTACAGGTTACTTCCCGCGTTGGCTGCGTACACACCCAGGCCCGAGCTCGGCTGGCACCTCAGCGTGGGGGATTACACAGCATCCTTCCCCGCTCACGTTCATGCTGGCATAGTCTGTCTTGCAGGTTTGAGCTCCGGGTTTGGCTGCAGAACTGGAGCATTTCCTCCCATAAATGTATGATTTGCAACACTGCTGACTTTTGTTTAGCTTTCCTGTTTGTCATATCTTGCAAAGCTTCCTTTCGGTTAAGAATATTTGGCAACTTTGTTGAAACAGGCTGGCTGCCTTAAACCAAAAATTTAAAAGTTTAATTTAGGTTGATTATCCTTTAAAGAAAAAAAGGGGGATGCTTTTCAGCATAAATTTTCACTTATTCATTGCAAAAAGTCTTTTTATCAGCTGCTTCAGTTAATAGTTATCTATGAAGAAAATTAGGCCTTCAAATATTAATATATGTAGAAATGATACGTAAAGAAAACATAAATAGTATCTGGCACAAAGTTAAGAACACAATAAATGTTAGTTATCATTACTATATGTACAATATAAATTATTCAAGTGATTATGTTTCCTGTTTTACTTTGGCCTCCAGGAAGCTCCAAAGCAAATTTATTGCCTAATTATAATTACCTTGTAAGAATTTACTCATGTCTAATTAATATGTCTTTACGCTTCATGTGATTTTTCTATCCTACTTCCCGATTCTTCTTATTTTTTCTATTTAACTGTATTTTTTTTTTATATATTTTATAATCCATTGCAGAATAAGAATGACAGGGATAAATGGAATAATTTACATTTTTTCACCTAAAACCAGGGCGGGAGCTACAATCTCCTAATTGGTTTATTTTTCCTTCATTTGTGAAAAACTCCAGTTCAATTTATAATCTGTTACCAGAGCATTTTTTTCCTAAAATACAGATTTAGATAATTCTAACATAGCTTTAAAAAAGTATCTCCTAAAACACCAAATCCAGATATCTTAGCCTGGCATTGAAATACTTCTCAAAGTGACTTTCACCTGTTTCTTCAGTGTGTGACTCCCCTTTGAATCTTCTGCTATGGCCAGGTTAGCTCTTTCATGTCAACCAGCAAAATGCAGAGCACACAGTAGGGACGAGGAGGAAGAGGCCCAGTGTAAGATCACATGGGCCAAGTCCTTGAGAGTTGCGCCATAACTAACAGCCTTACCAAGTTTTCAGACCACTGGTACCTGAAGGGCTTTGACTCTTCTTGTTTCAGATGCTGATTGGGGGCAAACATGTACAATGGGGACATTTTTCCAAATAAGAAAGAGAAAGTTAGAGAACTGAAAAAAAAAAAAAAATGATTAGATTCATTTTGGCTCCATTTCTTATAAACAACACAAAGCCTACTTAAGCTCTTTACTGAGCCAGGAGCACATCTGTGTGGAAGTGTTTTGTTTTTCTTTTTTACAGTAAGGTCAATTTCCAAGACTCCTGATTTTACAACCTTCTTTCAGTAGGCTTCCTCTTTGCCTCTAGATAATATTAATGCCCCACTAACTTATCTGTTGTCCCTTCATTCATTCATTCATTCATTTCATTCATTCAATACATATCGACTGGGCCCTTTCTACGTGCATAATGATAAGTACTGAGGACATCCATGAAGGACAAACCAGACAAGTTGTTGCCTTCATGAGGCAGGGGAGAGTAAAAACCGAAACTAGTCACATACACAAAAAATCATGAATTCAAATATTCATAAGCATTATGTAGAAATCTGTATAACGGGGCAAGTGTATAACATTAAGTGCATAAACCTAAAAGCTGGGTTAGGGTAAGGACAGGAGACGAGTATGTGGGGACTGCGTTAGGATGTCCATGGGAGTTTTCTCTGAGGAAGGGACATTTGGAAAGAGGGAAGGGAAGGAATCAAAACCAGAAAATAGTTGTTCTCCCAATTAGACCACTTTATAGAGATTAAAAACTTCTTGTAAAAGAATGCCTGTTACTTTAAAGGTATGTCTCGTTTAGACAGATAATACAGTCAAAAAGACAAATTTTAAGTCATTTATGCTGTGACTTTCTGTGATCTTACAAATTATATGTGATACAAATCTTCATCAGTTAGGGAATAAACTGATATTTTCTCATAAAACCATCAAGCGTCTGCTAGGTGCCAAGCTCAGCATATGTGTCCTACGGGGTACACTGAATGGTGACAATCGGAGACATGAAGGGGTAATTTCCTGGTGACGTAGGGACACAGGAGAGAGAAGTAGACCAGGGGAGCTGAGGAGCTTGGAAGAGGCCCCTGGCAACCTGGAGTTTCGGAAAAGTTTCCTGCAAGTAAAGATGCCCGAACCCACTCTAAAGGATGATTAAAAGTTAAACAGGAGAAGGGAGGACAGCACGAGAAGATAAGAAGACGTAGAAAGGTGAGCAGCGGCACACAGGTGAAGATAAACATTGGGATGGCTCAGCAAAGACGGAATTGGAGGTTGTCAGCAAACACATGACAGTTAAATCCAAATGGATGACAGTGCAAAGAACACACATCTAGAGAAAATAGGAGACAGCCATCTACGTAGAAAAGCAGGACAGTGATAGGAAGGGCACAGAGAGGGAATAGTTATTGAGGACCAGAGAGAGGACAGTTAAGGCAGGCAAGTGATTCCAAGTAGAGTGAATTTTCCCTAGTACCAGAGGAAGCCAGGAGACCCAGCAAGACAAGCACTGATGCGTATATTGGATTCAGAAAGAAGGTCTTTGGTGCCCTTTCCAAAAGTAGGGAGGGCTGGAGGTTGACATAGGCTGAGGGTGTCGTGGAGTGAGAGGATGAGACTCGATGGAGGGGAGAGTTGGCCACGACTTTCACAAGAAGTTTCAGTGTGAAGGGAAGGATGTTAGAGGGTCGACTCACAGAGGACACAAGAGCCCAGGGAGTTTTTCTGCTGTTGTTTTGTTTTTTAAGTGTGCAAAGATTCAAACATTTATTTAGGCCAAGGGAAAGAAGCCAAGACAGACGGGATGGTTGAAGATAAAACAGTAAATATTATATTTGATTGATCATGGTCTTGAAGGAAAACAGATGGGACCAAGGGCAACACTAAGGATGTTGGCATTGGACATGAGACAGGGTGCCTTATTCTCTGACCATGCAGACAAAGGGGTAGAGAGGGACAGAGGAAGATTAATTTTAAAGTCATGAGGAGGGGCAGGAGGTTGCGGTAGTTCAGGCCTGGTGACCTGAAAATGGGAGACAAGGTCACCTGCTCAGAGTGAGGCTGTGGGGTCAGTTAGAAGCCTCTGGAGTGCGGAAGGTATACAAGAGGCCCTGGGGACAAGAACCGGGCCAGCTCAGGCCAAATTCAAAGATTGGCGAACAAAGCTAAAGGTGGCGCTGCTGAGACTGATGACTGTTAATGGAGTGAGTGGCCATCTGCCCCTTTGTGTGATTCTCTTCAGCAGAGTTCGGTCATTTAGAAACACAAAAGAGAAAATAAAATGTGGTGGATCTGAGATTTCTTCCTGGATGGTGTACCTGGAAGTGGGAGGGGGCTGAAAGGAACAAGAGCAAGGAGGTGGGGAAGAGGGCTGAGAGGTGATGATGAGCATGTTGGTAAAATAGTAGTCCTGGAAGTCGCCATTTCACCCAGGCTGAACCAGGAAAGAAAGAAGACTGAGAGGTTGGACAGTCAATGAGAAATAGAGAGACACTGGCTGAGTTCTCTGTGAGACACAGTCATATAGTAGGAGCGAAAGGACATCAAACATTTACGATGTGCCTGAGAGTGGAGATAGGCACTCCAGTCCCAATATTTCATGTGTGTCCATAAATATTACTAAAACCAAATCAACTGAGATGGGAACCCACTGAAGACCTACGAAGTTTCCTGAGTTAATAAAAGGTTGTGCTGAGCATTCAGATGTTTCCATTGTATAAAGCGGGCAGCAAGTGCTGCATTTTCAGGCAACATACTATGCTAGCTAAAGATTTATTCTGAGGGGGATTTGTTAGCTAAGGATTCCAGTGTCCTCCTAGTCATGAAAACATGTGACCAGTAAGTCCACAGGCTACTCCAAGTGTGCACGTCTTTCTAGTAACTCCCCTGCATTGGCAAGAGAAGATGCTTTTATTCAACTTAAAATTGGGAGGACGATTCCTTTGGGAAAGATAATCAAAGTCAAAGCATGGGATGACATTTTCACTAATTGATGTGAACCACACATGTGAGGGATTGATTATTCTGAGGCATTGCTTCCCACACCTCTGACCATGCCAGCTTGCCTGCTGTGCCTCTGTGTGGCAGTAGAAAAGGCAGTTTAGCGATGATATTATATCAGTAGTAAGGCCCTCTTGGCTTTCTTTCACAGCTTTCTAGACTTTGGGATTTTAACTTTTCATGATAAAAGGAAATAAACATCAGTGTATTTTCATGACTATTAATTAATCAAAATGTAGAGGATACTTTGAACTGTGTTGCTGTTTTTTGCACTGTGGAAAGTAAACAAGAAATTACCTGGAGCAAAAAATCAAATGGTTTACATATTTTGATAATGACTTATTATTTTACATCCAAGTTGTAGAGGCTTGCAAAGCAAAAAGAACATGGAAGATGGTGCATGCTCTTGTGAACAAGAACTCATGTAAGCCCCATTACTCCCCTAGGTCGATTATATCACATCTACTTATGCCCACAGTAGCAGTTTGCAGATGTATGTTGGATTTCCAAATAGCTGGGGTCTGAAAATTCAACTTATGTTCTCACAGTAACAGTCCTTCATACCTGCTCCCCCAACCCATTGTCAAAGCACATATTTCAGGAGGGGCTTCTAGTGCCACGTCTTGCGTGTGTGGTCAGCTGACCAGGGCCATTGGATGTAGGGGACTTCGCTCATCGTAACACCTGTCCTCCCATCAGGATAGGCAACCCCAAATGTAACTGGGGTGTCTCAAACTCCTCAAGCTGTTTTCTAAAAAATTTTTTTTGCTCCACCAAATCTAAACCATTCTCTGCCATTTACTTTTCCCCTTAATTTTTTAAACCCAAGGGTATTTTAAAAGAAAATGTTATCCATATGTTTTTGATTCATTTACACTTAAATCATTAAAAGCCTGTTTTGTAAGAGCTTTTTGATGTCCAAAAAGTTTTTCTGGGTCCTTTTTATAAGTCATTTAAAGCTGGTCTCCCTTCTCTTTTCCTCCTACTCTGTCCCTTGCTTGGGAAACAAAAAAAGCAAAACAGAAAGTTGAGTTTTGCTGGAGCAGATGATTTTCAACCCCAAGGAATGGGTTCTGTAAAACCCTCAGCCCACACACATCAATTTGCTTCTAAACTGGGGTGTGTGCATTCCCGAGCCCCACACTCAGAGAGCTGGTATTAATAGTTCGATGTGATACCTTTCCATTGTCATATATGTTCACAAATCCATGACCCTTTTCGTTAGCAATCTTTCTGCCAAAATAAATGATATTCTTCAGAGTCTATTTACAGTTCCCTCCTCCCACACACTTGGCAAGGCACACACCACGCATCGTGTGGCCATCCCTGCTGTCTCTCTGACCCCTGGACCCCGAGTGCCACACCATCCTGCGCAGTCCTCATGATATTCTTCTTGGATAGTCGGCACTTGAACATGGGTTCTAACCGCAACATCACTCAGTTTGATAGCCCACGGAGATTATGCCTGTCACAGAAGAATATCAAGCAGACTATTGAGGTCTCTGAATTATATCCTTAAATGTTGAGAAAAACGTGCTTTGGGGAGAGTTAATTATGTCAAGAGCATTATGTGTTCCAACCCTTTCCTTTGCGTAAAGGCACCCAGGCATTCGATGTTAACTAATGACATGTGAGGCTCTCAGGCTAGGTTTCCTCTCACATCTTCCCAGAGTAACATTGGGCATCTCATTCTGAGCCCTTTTGCCCTTCAGAAGACACCACGTTATGGTGCTGAGAAGTTAATGAGCAGGGTTTTTTTTTCTCTATGAATATTTTACACCAACCAAAACTTGTAAGCAAATTATTAATGGTAGTACTAATGGGAAAATTAGTTCTCAAATTGTGAACTATTTTTAAATTAAATAACTGCAGATATAACACTATATAGCAGAAGCCAAGGACATCTGCGTACCCTTTAACTTAGCAATTTGAGTTGCAGAAATTTATGCAAAGGGAAAAATGATAGATTAGTACAAAGATTTAGCTACAAGAATTTGTTTCTAATGGTGAAATATTTGAAATAATATGGAGAACTAACCCAATATAAATAACGGGATTGAATCAATGAAGCAAAATGGTTCATAAAAAGCAATAAAGTGCATTCATTTATAATACGATTGTAGGAGAACATATAATGATGGAAGAAGTTTTTTGTAGTATATTGAGTGTAAAATGTAAATTTTATAAGGGAATTACCACATGATTCTATGTTGAGTCCAGGTATAGGCTAATATAAAAGCTAAAACTAAAGCATTAGGGTGATTTTAATTGTTTTTATTGTATATAATTTAAAAATTTTTTACAATGTGCTTATAATATACTTTTATAATATGTTTTTAATATATTTTGTATTTAAAAAAGATTCACAGTATCTTCTTGAGGTTAAGAAGTGCATCTAAAAAGATTTCCAACACTTAATTCTTGATCTAGGGCATGCATGCCTTTTTCGAAGAGCATTCAATGTACAGACAACTGCTGATTGTATAAACTGGTCCAAATCTCTATACCAAATGCTAACGTTTCTCCTTTTCTAACTTTTGCTCAGGATTAACTGTACGCTAAAAATAATTTCATCTTCCTTTGATCCAGGAACACAATAGCAAGCCTTTCATCAGATGGCAGCATCTCTTAGCTAAGTCATGTATTTCCATCTATTGGGACTACCTTAGAGTTAACGGTCCTCTTATTAAAAGTACAGGATTTCTCTAGTAACATATATAAGTACCAGGATCTTCATACCATTCAACAGTCTTAGTACGATCAGTGAATTAGTGACCCGGTAAAATTTCAAAGAGCAAATGTTATAGTAAGTAGAGTCCTCTATAGCAGACTTGTGTTTTTGGTCCTCGTGATGTTTTCCTTAAATTTTACTATAATTACAATCAATTTTCTAACTTAAGTAATTCTGGTCATTAAGTCATTGCTCTGGTCCCATTCATGGCAGCATTTTTCCATAGAGAAAGCCTCTTATTGGGCGCCACTTACATCGTCACTCTGTCCTGCCAACAAGTTACCATCCCTGTCCCCTTTATTTTTCCTTGCCACAAGAAATTTCAGAAATGCCAACACTTCCATCAGAAAAAGGTTAAACACAACTGACCTTCTCAAGTTACACTCATCTCATTGAATTCTCACGAGAGTTCTCTGAGGTAGACACTATATTATTGTCTCCTTCTTTCAGATGAGGAAACCGAGATACAAAGTAGTCAGGAAATGTGCCCAGTGGGGCACAGAGAATAATTGGCTGGGGCTGGGTTCAACCTCAGTGCTGTCTGAATCCAACTTCCACGTCCTTAGCTGATATGCTGGCCTCCTTTCCGTTTTATAAGTGACAATGCATGCAAAGTACTTAGCATAGTCCCTGGCACAAAGGAGCACACAGAATGGTTTCATTCACTGGCCCAACCACATGGAATGCGCTAGGCCTACAGCACAAAAAGAAGAGTGGTAAGAATCCTTCTCTCACAGTTTTCCGGGTATTTCTATTAACTTTTTAAATAATTATGCAAGCTAGAATATCAGCTCCATTTCATTTCCATATCCCATAAATTCGATATATGACTTCTGGCAATACAATTATTGGGATAAAATTCAACTACTATTAAAACAGTTTGGAGATCCAATAATCCATTATAATAGACTTTGGCCAACAGGAAAGAAAAATATCCAAAAAACTAATCCCACTACTAAAAGTGACGTTACGTAAATTGACACGTCTCCTTTTGTTTGTATGTTCAGCTTATTTCACAATACCTAAGAAGGATAATTGTTTTAGCATAATTTTCATTTCATGACATTAGAGTTTACATTAATATTAAACATAAACACTTAATAGTACAGGTAACCTTCCTGTTGTGTCTGTATTTTACAACCTTTTTCTTCATTACAGTGTAGTAAATCAAGGACCAAAAAAGCAGAGAGCCAGAGTATATTGCATGACTGCCAGCTTTGAATCCTGAATTACATGTGATCTCTTCTGACCTCTAAGTGCATCAGGGCTGATAAAGAATCCATGAATATGGTACACATTTTGGGTTATGGCTATTATTAAAAATAACCACAGAAATAAAATTCTTCCGTATCATTATTTTATAATAAACATTAAATACATATAAGAACAAACTTCACATTTGAATAAAACTCAAGTCTGAAACTCACATTTTCAAGTCATTAAATCGACTTCCAGATTTCAGAGTTGTCCTTTTCAGAGTGGAAATGTTTAAGTGAACACAGGTCCCATTAAGGTTCATGAATGATTTCAATTCTTCTGTCTCACGACATCCATTAAACTTGGAGAACACAGCTAAATCCTCCAGAAAGTAGGTCAAAGCCAAACAATAGTTGACTAAGAATAGTCAATCAGCAGCAATTAAGTCAAAAAAAGTCTCCAAAAAAAACAAAAGCTATACTTCCTTTGATTGACAACCAAATGTAAATTAAACAGCCACACTATGTTATATTAACTTTATCATCATAGTGTACAGATTTAGATGTCTTTTTACAGCCTCTGTTTTGAGTCTCTAGTAATACCAATTCTGTAGTTACCAACTGGCCACCACCCTACAACTGTCAAACAACCACAGTCTAAAGATGTGGTTAATAGAAGCAAGAATTAGCCTCCTAAGGGTTAAAGAAGTCAAGGCACTCACAAATAGAGGAGAAAAAGGCACAAAAGAATCCTGTTAGGGTCTGTTGAAGATTAACAGACCACCACACAAAAGCCCCAAAGCATCCTTCAACCTTCTGAAAAAAATGTACTAAAAATGTTACCATGGGAACAACCAATTAAATAAACCAATAAAAGAGGACAACTATCTACACCTCAACCAAACTACACAAACAAACAATAAAAAAAAGCACCATAAATCAATCAAGTTTTAAATGTTACTAGAAAGGTTGAGGTGGAGGAGGGTATAGGAAAGGAAGGAAAATAAAAATCCTTAGCCCATGATAAATAAAACAATAGTAAAGTAACAAAACTAAAATCAACAATAGGATCCAAGACTGAAAATAGTACCCATATTGTTAATACAAATGCACTTTCTATTTGGTAATGTTCATGGGCTATTTATGATTTTATCCTAAAATTGTGAGTTTTCATTAGCAATGTTTGGAGGACCATTTCACTGGGAAATAAATAAAATAGGCTCATGGCCACACGTTGAAGCCCTCTTTATGCTTTCAGATACTGTCTCATGGGCTAAGAAATTTTGTTGTATCTCAAGGACAATTCAGGCCCCCTTATCTCTCAGAACAGGGCTTGGGGCCTGGTTTTCACCTAATTGGGAAGCCAGTTATCCATAGGCCAAGAAAGTAAATCCCTCCACTAGACACAATGGTTTTTGGATGCTAAAAGCTCTTTCCATCTTAAGTCATGGAATTGTGGTTTAAGGAGAGAAGTCATTTACAGAGGACTAGGACCAGAAATGGGTGAAACAATTGACTGCTAGTATGATTGACCAATTTGAGGGAAATCCTTACCTAAAGATTCACTTGGTCTCTTCTGTGTTTATCAATTGCTATCTCTGTCTTTAAAGGTTATTGACGGTTAGTTAAATGCATGCATGCACATTACTTCCAAGTTAAATTTGAGAACAGACACTAACAGGGGACAGCGCCTGTTAAGCACCTCTGCAGAACCACGTCTATGGTGAGAACTTGGGAAACACTTCTCTGCTAACAGCCGCTTCTCA
The DNA here is from genome assembly GCA_004363605.1 of Indri indri. Classification (NCBI taxonomy): domain Eukaryota; kingdom Metazoa; phylum Chordata; class Mammalia; order Primates; family Indriidae; genus Indri; species Indri indri. The sequence goes on along the minus strand of RJWJ010020196.1, from coordinate 647 downwards.
AAGATAAAATGGAGCTCAGAAACATCAGAAGACATTTGATAACAACTGTATACTATGCAAGAGAACCCAATCTCCTTCGCTTCCAGGGACTTGCTATCTAATTGGCCTGCATGAGGGCAGGCCAGTCTATGTTTATTTTACTTTGGGTGAGCACATATTGTTGGATTCCAGGAATCATAACTGAAGATTCTTAGCGACTCTGGTTTCTGGATACAAATCATAGCTTGATTGTACTGTTGTCATATCATCTGAAGTCTTAATGGAAAATGTAATCGAGTCATTTCATTCTCTGTCCCCCCAATCCCCTCGGAGTCTCTACTTGTACTTTTGCACTTAGAGATAATGCAAAATCATAGTATTTAATAACTGAAAATTTCCTTTGTGTTTTGGGTCCATTAGTACAAAAAATGTTCCAGTTGCCTATTGTGCTAAGAATGGAATGTTATATATTTAGTGGCATTGTTATTTGCCATTTCTACGTTCCCTTAATCTCTAGGGCAATGGAGAATTTTCTCAGCAATCTAGATGGAGTCTCAGTTGAGAGGGAGAGACCTGACACACATGTTACTGTTTCTGTGGAGACACCAAGGTAATTGAGTCTTAACTATTTCTTTGGTAGCAACCTGTGGTTCTTAACAGATGTCGTC
>RJWJ010020195.1:0-29350 GCA_004363605.1 Indri indri | reverse complement strand
TGGGTGAGGAAGACACCTGGGAGACATGCAGGTCCAACACACGTACTTAGAGCCATGAGGCCAGATGAGATTCCCGAGGGGCGTGTGGACAAAGAAAAGATCAGAGACTGAGCCCTGGGGTTCTCCAAGAGGAAGGGGTCCTTCAAAGACAAATCTGACAAGAGGAAAACAAAATTTCCCATCACGACGAAAACATCCATCCACAAGAGACTGGTTAAATAAATGATGGGTCTTTTATATCAGGGAATGCACCACAGCCACATAAAAGGATGATGAAGTTCTTGGTCACTGTTTGGGTTCTTAGGAAGAGGACAGTGAGGTGGAATTTGGGGTCTGAGATCCTTATTAGGACTTAAGAGCTGCCAAAGAAGGAAGTAACCAAGACTGGAAAAAGGCAGAAGGGACCTGGGTTTGAGGCTGGAAAAAGCCTTCGCCAACCAACAGGGAGCTCAGGGTGTCCCATGTTAAGTCATAATGCCCAGACCTTTCCTCCTCTTCCTCACCCGGGCAGCGGGTGTGGGCTGCCTCGGGATAGATGGGACTTATGGAGAGGTGGCTCTTTGCAGTGGAGACTGAACATAACAGTGGCAGCTGGAGGCTTATGCTGACTCTATGTCACTCAACCGGGCACCAAGTCCCTCCTTGAAGGGGACATCTGGGTGACACAGAAGGTGAGCTCCGCAAAGGAACAAATTTTTGTCTTTCTTTGTACTTGTCTGTTTTGTTTTATTCCTGCCATATCCCAGTGCTGTGCACAGAGTAGTTGCTCAGTAAATGTCAATGGGGTGAATGAACAAATTTCCCAGCACCCTCTGGGGCAAAGTGTGGTCACGTGACTAGGTGCTGGCCAGTGGAGACCTCACGTGATAGAGCCACCCTATTGTAGCACCTAGACCGCTGCTTGGAGAGAAAGACACTTCTATCATATCTAAGTCATGGGTACTTCTCTCCCTCGCTGTCATACCTAACTAACAAACCTCAACCAGAGTTGAGGTTGCGCTCAATAAATACGAGTCACATTCCACCACACGGATACTTGATAATTTGGTTTAACTTGAAAATTTAAGTCGTTTAACTAGTGTCATCTTACTGGACATTTATTTCCAACTCTCTGCTAGGGCAGCGTGATAGACTGTCTCCAAAGATGGCCGCCATCGATTCCTCGCATCCCGCTATGGCCCCTGCCACGCCTCACACTGCGTTCATCTCCCCACCGCCTCCCCTTGGATTTGGGTCTGGCCATGTGATTTGCTCTGACCAATAGAATGTGGCAGAAGGGCAGCCATGTGACTTCCAAGCCAAGTATTTAAGAAGACAGGTGTCACCCCCCCCAACTCTCTCTTGGAAGCCGGTTGCCATATGTGGAGTAAAGACCGCCATGCTGTGAGGAAGCCCAAGCAGCCTTGTGGAGGGAGAGAGATGCCAGGGCAGCCCAACTAGAGCTCCAGAAACGTGACTGAAGAATGTTCATCGTGGATGTTCCACCTCCAGCAAACCCCATGTTGAGCGGAATCACTTAACTGAGCCCCGTTCAGATTCTCAAATTGCGAGAAATAATAAGCTGTGGTTGTTTCAGACCCCTAAATTTAGAGGTGGTTCGTTAGGCTAATGGAAACCATGGGTGTGTAAACAACTCCGCCGTGAGCAACTGTGTGGCCACATCTTGGTGCACTCCTTTGAGCATTTCCTAAAAAATTAATAACTAGAAGTGGACTGTGCGAATTTGAAATTGGATGTCACCTTAGTTCCCAGAGAAATTGTAGCAATGTCCACGAGCTGCTTATTGGAATATTCATTATCCACGGCCTCTTCAGTTCTCTTTTCTTTTCTTTTTCTCTTCTACTTTATGCATTATTGGAGTACCCTAAAGATCCTTTTCTTTTTTTTTTTTAATTTTCAATTTCTATCCATTCAATAGGCCCATCTGCATTCATCCCAGCAATCAGAGCTTCTCTCTCATCATAGAATGATAACCAAAAACCAGTAGGACAGGCTGATTTGCAGCTGAGAGCCAAAATATTCATTCATTCAGAACTTACTGGGCAAAGTTTGGAGGAATAAACACTCATTAAACACTTATTAGAGGGCGGTGGCTGACCCTGTTATCCTACCGCTTGAGGCCAGGAATTCGAGACCAGTGTGGGCAAGATATCAAGGACTCATCGCTATAAAAAAAAAAAGACTTAAGACACATTAAAAATGTATATCTTCTTTAAAAAATATATTTATGAAGTCCCTACAATGTGTCAGGCCCTGTTAAAAGTTTCTCTTTTTGTTGCTGTTAATTTCAGGTCACTACCCCCTTTGATTTAAATTAATGTTTCTCAACTGGAAGCAACTCTCCCCCTGTGGGACATGTAGCAATGTCTGAGACATTTTTATTGTAATGATGGGGGGAGGTGTGTGCTCCTGGCGCAAAGTGGGTGGAGCCAGAGATGACGCTCAACACCTGCAGTGCCCAGGACAGCCTGCCTTCCCTCTTCCCAGAGATTCCTCCAACTCAGAATTTCAATAGCACCAAGGTTGAGAAACACTAATTTAAATGAAATAGAATAGAAAATATCAGAGGACATTGCTCCAAGTAAGGATATGGCCAGGTACAGTGGCTCACACCTGTAATCCCAGCACTTTGGGAGGTTGAGGTGGGAAGATCACGTGAGGCCAGGAGTTTGAGGCCAGCCTGGGCAACGTAGCAAGACCCCATCACTAAAAAAAGAAAGAAGAAAGGAAGAAAGAAAGAAAGAATGAATGAATCAGCCAGCCATGGTGGTGTGCACCTGTAGTCCCAGCTATCCAGGAGGCTGAGGCAGGAGGATCACTTGAATCCAGGAGTTCAAGGTTGCAGTGAGCTATGATCTCACCACTGCACTCCAGCCTGGGCAACAGAGTAAGCCTCGCCTTTAAAAAAAAAATAATTAAAAAAAAGGGATAAGCATTATTTCATAAAACTTTTGTACTTTCATGTACTCAGACACTATATAAGATATATTTCTCCTTGTAAGTCCTAATCGGAAAGGTTTCATGAACACTATCGCAAGGACCATAGAGGTGAATAAGATGGCAGAACATTCTACAGACAATAAAGAAACAAATGAATTAATGGAATGTGTAGAAGACGGTTAAACAAGGCAAACATTCTAGAGAGTGCCTAGGATGTTTGCAAAGGTGGTCAGGGAAAGTGTCTAAGGGATAGCTTGGTTGTGAGCCGAGGCTGGGAAGAAGCCAGACTCCGGCAGAGCAAAGCAAAGGTTTTGTGGCTGGACTGAGCTTGGTGTGTCTGAGGAGCAGAATGCAGCCCAGCAGGGAAGGGAGGCTGGAAGGTGATGAGGGCAGAGGTCGGCAGGGGTGCTGGGGAGCCATGGTTCAGTTTGGCTTTTTGGAGGATCATTCAGGCTGCAGGGCACAGGGACATGAGTAAAGCCGGGACACCCATCAGGGAGCTGTCGGGAGGCCAGGATGGTACCAATGAAGGCGGTGAGAAGTAGTCGAATTGTGCAGAGGGGAAGATGACACAAAGGGATTCAGGGAAGGCAGAGAGGAAGAGGCAGCGAAGACGACCCATGTCAGTGGGTGAGAGGACAGAGGGGTGTGGGAAGTGCCCGAGGGAGGAGCTGCGGGGGTGAGGTGGCAGCTGGTGGCCTGGCCCTTCTCCCCAGGGTGGAGCAGGAGCCCCTGGGGGAACCAGCTCGGCAGGGCCACCCACCTGACTCACAGCAGAAACTGGGACAGCCACTGCCCACTCACCTCCTTAGTCCCGGCTGGAGATAAAGGTGACTTTCCAGACTGCTGGGCACCACCCTCTGCGCCCAGATGCCAGTTCCCCACAGGGAGGTCCTGCCTACCAGCATTTGCCTCTGTCTGGGCCTTCTGCCTTGGGTACCTTCAAGGCCTCCCTCAAACTCTTCCACCTTCATGTCCTTACCTCTGTCCTGCCCCTGATTCTACAAGGCTGGGGGTGTCTGTGTCCCCTTCTATCTCCTCATCAGATTGAAGTCCCCTCAAGGTCACAGAGGGTACAAAACTATCCTAATCTAGAGCACACAGCATCAAGTTTAAGAGTCCAGCACTCATGTATTGTTTGCTTGGTGAACTCCTACTTATATGTCAAAACCCATTTTGAATAGACCTCACCTTGGAGAACTTCTCAGCCCCCATGGTCCCTGATATAACACATCAATAACTAATTCAGATTCAGCACTTATTATATTCCTGTACCCGTTCTGAGGACATTAGGTAGAACAACTCTAGGAGGTAGGTTATCATCATTTTGCAGGTGTCTCCAAAGCTCTCTCCTCCTAAACTTCCTCCCTTATCACCTTTTCATCTCTTGGTTCATTATGTATGTGATGAGCACCTACTGTGTGACAGGCACCATTCTAGACTCTGGGGACAAAATAAGGGCCACCTCTCAGAAGGTGACATTTGAACTGAAAAACAATATACCTTGAGAAGGTCTAGAGGAAGAGAGTTCCCAACGTTACCAGGAATCTTCCTCCTTCCACTCTTTGCCCACTCTCATTCCTCTGCTGGGAATGCCTTGCCCCAGCTAACAAACTCCTACCCATCCTTCAAAGCCCAGATCCAAAATGCCCGCTCCTCCTAGGAAGGCTTTTGCAGAGTCCACAACACCAACCTCTGGGCTCCCACTTACAAGATGAGCTGTGAGCACAGTGGAGCTGATTTTTTAAATAAGGAATAAAAAAAAGTAAGAGTAAATCTAAGAGGAGGCCAGGCTCGGTGGCTCACGCCTGTAACCCCAGCACTTTGGGAGGCCAAGGTGGGAGGATCCCTTGAGCCCAGGAGTTCCAGGCTGCAGTGAGCTGTGATAAGGCCACTACACTCCAGCCTGGGTGACAGAGCTAGACCCTGGCTCAAAATATATATTAACGTGTATTGTTCTTAATTAAAAAACAAACAAAAAACAAAACCTAAAACGAATTGGCCGGTAAGAGGACTCAAACAGGCAGATCTGAAAGTTCTCCAGCTCCGCCCAAGCTCCACTTTCTTCTCTGGCCCCGCCCTCTTCAGGCTCCACCCCATCTATCCTCGCCCCGCCCCTAGCAGCGCCCGCCCGACGTCCCGGAAGTAGGCGCCGCCGCGAGCGTGCTTTTCGCGTGCGCAAAGCACGCCGGGAGTTGTAGTTCCGCCATCGGACGGAAGCCGAGACGGACGCGCGGCGGGATGTGGCCCGGAATATTGGCGGAGGGGGCCCGGGTGGCGGCGGGCAGGTGCCCCGCGCTGGGGCCTCGTCTCCCCGCTCTCTTCCCCACGCTGCGGCCGCCGCAGCGGACACTCGAAAGCAGCCTGGCCCTGCCGCGGAGCCTGCACGCGACGGCGGCCCGCGCTCTCCCGCTTATTCCCATCGTGGTGGAGCAGACGGTACAGCGGCCGGGCGGGCGCTCCGGGCTCGGGGCTGCGGGGACGGGCAGCTCTCTGACCCCGCACCTCCATCTTCCCCCCAGGGCCGCGGTGAGCGCGCCTATGACATCTACTCGCGGCTGCTGCGGGAGCGCATCGTGTGCGTCATGGGCCCGGTGAGCGCCCCGCGCCTGCCCCGACCCCACGCGCCTCCTTCCCGGACGCCCCGACCTCTCCCCCTTGGCTTTTCCCCAGGCTCCGCTCTGGTCTCAAACCCTCCCCTCCCGCTCTAACTCCTCGCCTGGCCCTGAGCCCCTGCCCCCTTCCTCAAATCCTCTGCTCCTCCCCTCCGGGTATCTGACTGCCTCTCCCTGAACGCCTAGCATCCCCCGACCATTCTGATCCTTTCCCTTCCGGTGTCCGAATTCCCCTCTTCCTGTGCTCCAACCCCCCTGAGTCCCAACTATACCCCCACCCACCCCTTTTTGGGTCCTGAATCCTTCCCGACCCCTTTTACTTGGGCTCTGAACCCCCTTCCTGGTTCCCTGACCCGTCATCCCCAGCCTCCCCTCCCCAGCCCCGTTCCTTAAAACTCTCTCCCCGCCCCCAATCTGGGGACACCCTCCACCCTCCCTACCTGCAGATCGATGACAGCGTCGCCAGCCTCGTTATCGCGCAGCTGCTGTTCCTGCAGTCGGAGAGCAACAAGAAGCCCATCCACATGTACATCAACAGCCCTGGTGAGCAGAGCCTTTCCTGGGTGCCAGGGTCACTCGGGACACACAGGAGACTCGGGACCAAAATCCGTAGTCAGGGATGTTCGCTTTCGGAGGAAGGGGTGCATAGCTTCAGAATCCCAAGTGTCTTGAAACTGCCAAAAGGTACCTGCTGCTTGCTTTTAAGCTTAAGCGACACTGCTCAGAACATGGCCTCTCTGATCCCACAGGTAGTGTTTTGCCAACTTGACCTGGCTGACGTTTTAAAAAAGAGAATAGCCGATTTTTTTAAACTTTTTAATTTTAAATTCTTTTGTTGGAGGCAGGGTCTCGCTCTGTCACCCGGGCTGCAGTCCGGTGGCACAATCATAGCTCACTGCAGCCTCGAACTCTTGGGCTCAAGTGAAACTCCTGCCTCAGTCTCCTGAGTAGCTGGGACTACAGGCACCACCACGCCCGGCTAATTTTTCTATTTTTAGTAGAGACAGGGTCTCGCTCTTGCTCAGGCTGGTCTCGAACTCCTGATGTCAAGTGATCCTCCCACCTGGGCCTCCCAGACTGCCGGGATTACAGGCATGAGCCACCACACCTGGCTTACAGAATAGCCAATTTTAATTGAGCACTTTACTAAGCCAGGCATTTTTCAAAGCACTTCATACGTATTTAACTCATTTTGTCCTCACAGCAACCCCACGTGGGGTAGTATCTAGTTATCTGCAATCTGCTCGGAGGGGCACTGTGGCTTAGAGAGGCTGAGTCACTTGCCCAAGGTCACACAGATGATAACTTGCCCAGCCAGGGTTCATACCCAAGCGGGCTGGCTCCAGAACTTTCACTCGTAGCCAACACTCTCTTCTGGTTTCTAGTTTCTCTTGGAAATTTGGTAGATCTGGTCCCGGTGGGCCCATATGCGTGTGTGGCAACAGTCAGTCGACTCTGACGCAAGTGCTGTCCTTTTTGCCCCCACCTGGTTACCTGTTTCTGTCACTTCCCTACCCCCAGAAGCATTTGCCTCTGCGACCTCTGCTTTAAAGGGCTGCTTCTACACAGCCCCTCACTCAGACCCCTACCCACAGGTGGCGTGGTGACTGCAGGCCTGGCCATCTACGACACGATGCAGTACATCCTGAACCCCATCTGCACGTGGTGCGTGGGCCAGGCCGCCAGCATGGGCTCCCTGCTCCTGGCTGCGGGCAGCCCGGGCATGCGCCACTCACTGCCCAACTCCCGCATCATGATCCACCAGCCATCCGGGGGCGCCAGGGTGAGTGCCAGGCCGTGAGCTGCCGTCAGGATGCAGGACAGGGTCTGGGCACAAGGACTGGCTGGGCGGAAGTCAGGTGTGGGTGTCAGTGTTATTCACTCAGGTATGGTGAGGCCAACAGATCGGGGGACAACTGGCACTGAAAAGACAGTTTGTTACTCAGATCCCAAGAGGAGGGGGTGCGCCAAGCCATGGCACGCCACACAGGGTCACATGGAGAAGCACCGGGATCGGTCAGGGACAGAGGGAGTGAGGGGAAAACATGGGCAGAAGGAACAGGCAAGGCAGGGTGAGTAGACTTAGGATTGGCTGCTTTGAGTCACTCTGGGGTATAGAGACTGCCCCTCGTCTGGTACCCAGCCCTAGGGTGATCCGGGCAGGCAGAGGACAGTGGCCCAGCGCGTTAGAGCCCAGTCAGGGAGGTGGTGGGGGCTGTGGGCTCTGGATTGGCTGGTCAGCATTTGAAAGGTACAAAGGTGAGTTGTTTCCTGTGTCCAAGAATTAGCTAGCCTTGGAAGGCGCCGTTCCTCCCCAGTCTGCAAGGCCCAGCGCAGAAAATAAGAAAAATATACTTAGTATGGTCAGAAGGGCTTCCTGGTGGCAGCAAGGATGACGCAGGACGTGGAGGGACTCAAAGATCCCTGTTCCACCTGCCTGAAAACCGGAAGCTAGAAGCCCAGGGAAGGCTCCCGGGCCCTCACCTCGACCCTCTTCACGAGGGGCCGACACTGATTCTCGCCTTTGCCCTCTCAACTGCACTTGGGACGTCCCTCAGGGGCAAGCCACGGACATCGCCATCCAGGCGGAGGAGATCATGAAGCTCAAGAAACAGCTCTACAACATCTACGCCAAACACACCAAACAGAGCCTGCAGGTGATCGGTGAGTGCCCGCCCCAGCCAGACCTCCTGCTGCCCTCCTTTATTTTATTCAATGTGGACAGACTTGCCCGGCGTTGTTCTCAGCCGGGGCTTCCCAACCTCGGCCCTGTGGACATTCAGGGCCGGATCGGATCATTCTCTGTGGTAGGGACTGTCCCGGGCACTGTAGGGTGTGTAGCATCAGCCCTGGCCTCCCCCCCACCACTAGATGCCAGTAGCCTCCCCCAATTGTGACAACCCAAAACGTCTCCATACATCACCAGGTACCCACAGAATCGCATGCAGTTAACCACTGTTCTAAGCCCTTTCAGAGTATAGATTTATGGAGTCCTCACTGAAAAACTTCATTGAAATAGGTCAAAAGGTTTGAATGTGGACTTCAAAAAAGAAGATTCCAAGTGGCCAGTAAGAAAAGATGTCCATCATCTTTAGTGATGATGTTTAATAAACACATCAACAGTTATTAGGCCAGGCACGTGACTCACATCTGTAATCCCAGCACTCTGGGAGGCTGAGGCAGGAGGATCATTTGAGCCCAGGAGTTTGAGGTTGCAGTGAGCTGTGATGATGCCACTGCACTCCACCCAGGGTAACAGAGTGAGATCCATTCTCAAAAAAAAAAAAAAATAGTTATTAGGAAAAAGAAAATTAAAACCACAGTGAGATACCATTTCCATCCTCTACAATGGCTAAGATACAAAAAAAACTGACAACACAAAACGCTGATGAGGGTGTGGAGCAACTGGAACGCTTAGCTGCTACAGGTGGGCATGAAAATGGGACGCCCGCTTTGGAAAGCTGTTTGGCGTTACCAGCTACGGCTAAACATGCAGAAAGGTCCCCCTTGGTTCCCCTGCTCAGTGTGTGACCATGGGCACTTGTGTCCATAAAAGATGTGTACACAGGGACTCGATGGCAATCCAGTTCACAGGAGCCCCAAATTGGCCCAGTGCCAGTGGCCTGGGTGCGTCAACAGTGGTTTAAATGACGAAAATAGGCAGAGCTAATCTGAGCTGCTAGGGCGGGGGTTACTTTGGGGTATGGTGAGGAGGTGGTGTGGATTAGTGACTGATGGCCCAAGCAGGGTTTGCGGGGCACTGGCGATGGTCCATTTCTTGGTCTGGGTGCTGGTCCTGGGGGTACGTTCAGTCTGAAAATCCATCTCACTGTATGTTTATGAATCATGCCCTTTCCTGGATGTATATTATACATCAATAAAAAATTTAAAAAAATTGAAATAGATATTTTTCTGATGGGGAAACTAAGGCTCAGTGAGGAAGACCAAGGTCACACGGGGAAGAATTAGCGGAATCAGGACATGTCTTACTCAGTTTGTGCTGCCTAACAAAATACCACAGACTGGGTGGCTTGAACAACAGAGATTTGTTTTTCACAGTCCTAGAGGCTGGAAGGCCAAGATCAGGGTGCTGTCCTGTTCAGTTCCTGGTGAGGGCTCTCTTCCTGGCTTGCAGGCGGCCGCCTTCTCACTGTGTCCTCACATGGTGGGGGAGAGAGCAAACTCTGGAATCTCTTCTTAGAAGGGCACTAATCCTATCAGGGGGGGGCCCACCCTCATGACCTCATCTAACCCAAATTACCTTCCAAAGGCCTTATCTCTAAATACCTTCCTACTGGGGGCTGGGGCTTCAACATAGGAATTTGGGGGGCGGAGAGACAAACATTCAGGCCAGACCTGGCCCCAGGCCTTTGCTCTTACCCTCACGTGTACCATGTCCCACTTCCCCCACCAGAGTCGGCCATGGAGAGGGACCGCTACATGAGCCCCATGGAGGCCCAGGAGTTCGGCATTTTGGACAAGGTCCTGGTCCACCCTCCCCAGGACGGTGAGGACGAGCCTGAGTTGGTGCAGAAGGAGCCCGTGGTGGCAGCGACGGTGGCAGAGCCTGTCCCAGCAAGCTCCTGAGAGCTAAGCCTCATCTCCAGGGTCACGGCGAGGGGCCTGGTGCAGCCAGACCCCTACGTGAGCCCTGCTGACCCCTCGCTGCTGAGCCTGGAGAGGCCCCTTGAGGAACTTTGGATCTGAGGGATCCCCGGTGGACGGGGCAGCCTGGCTGAGACACTGATTTTAAATTAAACCTTTGTGTTCTTTGCTCCGCGTCTGAGGCACCTTCCATCTCGCTCCTTGAAGGTGTGCACTTCACCCTCCTGCGTCTGCTCTGAGCTGAGACTCGGACCTTCCCTTCCTTCAGCAAACTCTCCTGGACATACACTACAGTCAAGGCACAGTTCTCGAGGCCACAATACCGTGAAGAAAACACAAAAAGCTGTTCCCAGAGAGCCTCCATGCTGTGGGAGTAGACAGTTAAAAAAAAAATCAGGCCGGCGCAGTGGTTCACGCCTGTGATCCCAGCACTGTGGGAGGCCGAGGCAGCCTTCCTGTGGTTCCTCCCGCATGCTAGGCACAGACCTGCCACCGGGCTTTTGCACTGGCTGTGCCCTCTGCCTGGACTGCTCTTTCCCCAGATACTAACAAGGCTCTGTCTCTCACCTCCTACAGGTCTTTGGGCATATGTCACCACCTCAGTGAGGCTTTCCCTGACCACACTATGTAAAACTGTAACTCTCTCTCACACACACACCTGCATACCACCTTCTTTTTTTTTTTTTTTTTTTTTTTTAGAAGAGCCTCACTCTGTTGCCCAGGCTGGAGTGCAGTGGCACCATCCTAGCTCACTGCAGCCTCAAACTCCTGGCCTCAAGCAATCTTCCCACCTCAGCCTCCCAAGTAGCTGGGACTACAAGCATGTGCCACCATACCTGGCTAATTGTAAAATTTTTTGTAGAGATGGGGTCTTGCTATGTTGCCCAGGCTGGTCTCATACTGGCCTCAAGTGATCCTCCCGCCTGAGCCTCCCAAAGTGCTAGGAAGATTCTAGCTAGGTTTTAAAGGCAGGGCTGGGATGTGAGATGCATGTGACAGAGCAGTCTCCAAAACCTCCAAGCTCTTGGCCCAAAGCAGCTAGAAAGATAGACAGCCTTCAACAGAGATGTGGCTGGAGGGAGGATTACGGTCAATTTTTTGTGTTTTAAAATTCAGAGCATTGGAGAGGGGCTACATTCATCAGTTACAGTTGTTTGAACTTTTCATTATGAACCATTTAAAATATATACATTATTTAGGCCAGGCACAGTGGCTCACACCTGTAATCCCAACATTCTGGGAGGCTGAGGTGGGAGAATGGCTTGAGGCCAGGAGTTTGAGACTAGCCTGGGCAACATAGCAAGACCCCGTCTCTAAAAAAAAAAAAAATTTAGCAGAGCGTGGTGGAGCGCGCCTGTAGTCTCAGCTACTGGGGAGGATGAGGCAGGATCGCTTGAGCCCAGGAGTTGGAGGCTGCAGTGACCTATGATAATTATGTCACTGCACTCCAGCCTGCACGAGAGAGTGAGACCCTGCCTCTTAAAAAAAAATGTATATATGAATATATATATACACACACGCACACACATTTGGAAACAAATCTCAGATGTCGTTTCATCTGTATTTCAGCATGCATAGATGAGAAATCTTTAAAGAGAACCATAATGCCATTTTCAAACCTAAAAACATAATAATACTTACTGAAAGGGGAAAGGAATGATGCCGATGCCTCGCTTTGACCTTTGACCACAACCCCTAACTGTACATGTGGCCCCACCCCATAATCGTGCCCTTGACGTCAGTTCCCTGACCCCTGTAACCTTGACCCCTTCATCTCAGCCTGACTATACTCTGCCCTTAACCTCTAGCCCTAGCCGACTGCATGGCCTTAGCCTTGGCCCAAATCCTTTTCTGACCCCTGACCTCGGGCCCCCGGCTAGGTTGGACCTTTATAGCTCTCGGATAATAAAACAGGCGTGGCTAGGGTCAGGCAACAGACGGAATTATGGCACAGCCAATGGTCTAAGCCACTGCATTGCTGATGCCCAATAGCGCGGGAGAGAAGGCGGGTTCTGGGGGAGCCAATAGCTTAAGAGGGTGATCCTAGCAGCAACCAGTAGCCTCGAGCGAGAGGCGGGACTCTGAGGAAAGCCAATCGCTGGAGGGGACTGGTGCAGTCACAGCCAATGGCTCTGGGGCGGGGGCGTTGCCCTTACCCCGACAGCTTCCAAGACCCGGCTCCAGGGCTATGGCCGGGAGTGGGCGGCTGGCGCTGAGGACGCTGCCTGGGCTGGGGTGGGTGCGGGGCTCGGGCCCAGCCGTGCTGAGCCGCCTGCGAGACGCGGCCGTAGTGCGGCCTGGATTCCTGAGCGCGGCCGAGGAGGAGACGCTGAGACGGGAGCTGGAGCCTGAGCTGCGCCGCCGCCGCTACGAATACGACCACTGGGACGCGGTGAGACGGCGGCGGCGTGGGAGGCGGGACCCGGGCGTCAGGGGCGGGGCCCGGATTTTCCAAGCCTGGTGGGCGGGGCCTCGGTGCTGGGGGCGGGGCCGCACTGGGAGCGGGAGAGGCCGCGGGGCTGGAACCCGGGCCTTGGGAGGAGCGGGACCTGGGGGAAGGGGACTTTGAGGGCAGGCCCGTAACTGGAGGCAGGATCTGGAACCAAGAGGTGGAAACGGGTTGGAGCGAGATGAGGGAGGGCAGCTGTTGGGGACAGGGACTGGAGACTTGGTGGGATCCAGTTGTGCGCAGAGGCTGGGAATTGAATCTGGGGGCAGGGCCAGCACTGGGGACAAGGAATTCGAGCCTGAGGGTGGGTGCAAGGGACTGAGGTCAGACCTAGATGGGCCCTGGGGCAGGGGTCCCTGTATGGATTCAAGCCCTAGATAGGGTGGTGGTTGCGAGTTGAGGGCGGGGTCGAGTCCGGCTGGGAGAACCAGCCCGTTGCCCTGTGCTCTGCCCCTCCATGCCTCAGTTTCCCTGTCCCTCCCTGTGAGCTCCCAGGCTTGACCCAAGCCCTCTGTGCAGGCCATCCACGGCTTCCGGGAGACGGAGAAGTCGCGCTGGTCAGAGGCCAGCCGGGCCATCCTGCATCGTGTGCAGGTGGCTGCCTTTGGCCCTGGCCAGACTCTGCTCTCCCCGGTGCACGTGCTGGACCTGGAGCCGCGGGGCTACATCAAGCCCCACGTGGACAGTATCAAGGTGGGCAGAAGCCAGCGCTTTGGAGTACCCTGCTGCGGGGTGGGCAGGCCAGGCCAGAGCCTGACCCACCACCATGCCCCTTCTTCCAGTTCTGCGGGGCCACCATCGCCGGCCTGTCCCTCCTATCTTCCAGCGTCATGCGGCTGGTGCACACCCAGGAGCCGGGGGAGTGGCTGGAACTCCTGCTGGAGCCAGGCTCCCTCTACATCCTTAGGTACTGCCAGCGGGGGAACCCCCACTCCTCCAGGAATGTGCCAGATGCCCACCCGCTGCCTTGAGCGCCTCCCTCAATCCAGCCCCCCAGCAGGAGGCAGCAGGAGGGCTGGAACCTGGGTCTGCCTGGAGCAGGGGTCACCTCCTCCCGCCCAGTCACACAGCCTGCGTTTTCTCTCACAGGGGCTCGGCCCGTTACGACTTCTCCCATGAGATCCTTCGGGACGAAGAGTCCTTTTTTGGGGAGCGTCGGATTCCCCGGGGCCGACGCATCTCTGTGATCTGCCGCTCCCTCCCAGAGGGGATGGGGCCCGGGGAGCCTGGACAACCACCCCCCGCCTGCTGACCCCAGGCCCGTCCCCCAGCTTCCCACAGAGACTGGATTTGTGAATAAAGGTGGAGAATGGACAACCCAGCCACCCTTGTGCTGGCTGTTTGCTGGGGCTGGGATGTGCAGGGGAAGCCCAGGGTGGCACCCGCCTTCGGAGACCCCAGGGGCAGTGGAGGCTGAACGCACGGTCACAAGGCCAGGAGGGTGGTGTCTTTTATTGTGCTCATTGCTGGCGGCTCTGGTGTACCTCCCCTCCTCGTCTTCTCTGCACCTGGGCCTCCAATAAATAAGTCAGCCGAGCTCCTCTGGCACGGGGCTCTGGGGCACCAGGCTAGCGCCTTCACCCGCTACAGCCACAGGCAGCTGCGGAGAGCTGGGGAAGCTGCTGCCAGTGGTGGCGGTCGTCGAGGAAGACCACGTCGGTGTAGCGGGTAGGCCGGCAGCAGGGCCCGCCGTGGGCTCGGCCCTGGCCCCGCAGCCAGGCCAGCACCAGGCCATGCTGGGTGCGGGCACCACGGGGGCAGCTGCCGGCGCAGTAGCGGAAGATGACCTTCTCCTCCGAGGTGTAGCCCAGGCCCAGCTCCGCCACCGGCAGGGTCAGGCTCCACAGCTGGCACGGGCTGGCTGGCGCTCGGCGCAGGCGGGCAGGGGCGCAGTGGGCGCCTGGGGGAGAGAAGGGCACTGACACCGGGCAGGGTCTGGGCAGGAGGGAGTTGGGAAGTCACAGGGGCCCCTGGGGGTCCTTACCCAGCCGGGTCCCTCCAGCATCCGCCGCCTGCTCAGACTCTCCCTTGACCATCGGCGTCCCCCAGGCGTTGGGGCCCCAGCCCAGGCCCAGCTGCAGTGACAGCAGCAGTAGAGCGCAGAGCAGGGCCATCCCTGAGGCCATTGTGGCGGCAGGTCCTGAGGGGGCCTGTGCCCTGAATTTATACCCCGTCCCGGGCCGGGGAGCTAACCTCTTCCCTGCCGGCCGTGGCGCCAGAAGGCCCCATGTCCCACACCAGTTCTGCTACCGCGTCCTCTGGCCCAGGCATCAGTTCCTTCTGCCCCACTTCCCGCCCTCCTAAGAGTTAAGGGCCCACACCCCCCAGCCCACCCCACCCCGACATTCCACAGACCCGTTTCCGACGCCCCTGATACCCCCTGATTTACGAGTCTTGTGCCTGCAGTGGGGGCTGAGCCCAGGGCAGGCAACCACTGTCCCCACCCCACCTGCTGCCTGGAGGGGGAGGCAGGGGGCTTCATGGGTCCCCCTGTGGGGTTCCTCCCCACTAAGGTAGGGTGCCGGGGGTCAGGAGCCCCCATGTCACGTGTCATGTGCCAGGTGCAGCAGATGCGTGTGCTGGGCAGGGCGGCTTGGCAGGTGGGCGAGCCCATCATGGCTCCTGCCTGGAGGATTAAGGCATCATGCCCCTGTCTCCGGGGCCTGGCTGAGCCAGCATCAAAACAGGAAAAGGGAGAGGCCAGGGGACAGCCAAGGGCTGGGACAAAGGGGCAGGGACTCGTGTCTCTGGAAGGCCAAACTGGGAACCCCAAGACTAGCCCCACCCTGGGATCCAAGGGCGTCAAGCCCGAGGGGAGGTAGAGGCCCTCCGGGTCATGGTCATGTCTAGCACGTTGACAGGAGCAGCAGCAGGTCACAGGGAGGCGCGTATTCTGGTAGGTTCCATGCCCAGCCCCGTGGGACCTGGGGGAGGTGATCCTCTGCCCCCTCACCAGACAAGGGGGCAATTCCAAAGTCCTCACATGGCGCTCTGAGGTCAGACAGACGGGCACTTGGTGTGCACCGGTGCTGGGAGTTTCTGTGCCAAGGGGATACACGCACAAATAGCGTGCGTGTGTCTGAAGAGGGGCTCGACCCCACGCACAAGAGTGGGGTGGAACTCGCAGACTGCACGCCCTCAGATTGGCAAAAACCAGAGGACCTGCTTGCACACAGCTGTGGGTGACCCAGGCACTCTCTGACACGTGGTGTAAATTTGTAGCAGCTCTTTGAATGAGCAGCTGCTCCCGGGATTGCAAATCACACCCTCCGCCCCAGGAAACCTGCTTCCGGATTCATCCCACTCAGGTGGGCGAAGCAGCCGGCGCAGGGACACTCGCTGCCTTGTGTCTGGATAAGGCAGCACGGAGGTGCCCTGATCTCCGGCCATGGGCATCGCTGCAGTGATGATGTTGTGGCTGAAGTCCCTTGTCTGAAGTCACCCAGAATTAAGCAACAGACCTGGGATTTGAACCCAGGTCCCCCCCTGAATGGAAGGCCCCTGCCCCTAGCCACTGCCTGGCCTCCCGGTGGGGAGGCCTTAAACCGAGGTCCACATGACCGGGACAGCAGGGGAGAAACCGCCAGGGCAAGGGGCCAGAGCTGCTTTCCTGGCTGGCGGGAGGATGGGGAGGGAGGCTGGACCGGCAGGGACGTTCCTAGGAATTAGCCTGGTATCTCAGGCATCCCCACTCGGCAGCCAAGGGCCCGCAGAACTGGGTGGGAAGTTTTCCACCTGCAGTTTCCAACCACGGGCAAGACAGAAGCCCAACATCCTGCCCCCAGCCAGGTCACTCAGAACAGGGGTTCCGAAGTGGCAGCTGCAGCCAAATTCCATTTCCAGCCACAGGAACTGGAATAAGCCCTCCGCCCTCCCCGTACAGAGCACCTGGCAATGCATAACCAAGCTTGGAGAAACATCGCTGGGGAGCTGAGAGACAGGGCCGAGAAACCAGGAGGGTTAGGCTTCGGTGGCCACTTAGGGACAGAGTCCCCGAGCTGAGAACCACACATAGAATGGGCATGGGATGGCACCCCAGGTGGCTGGCAGAAGCGAAGACAGAACCATCTGGAAGGACCTGCCTGCAAAGTAGGCCACGCAGGATGCTTACAAAGAGCCCCCAGCTGGTCGTGAGCACCTGTCCCAAATTACAAAGGACAAGAAAATAACAGGAGGCCCGTGAACTTCAGATTCTAGATGTGTCTGATAGACTATAAGGATGCTTAAAATCAAAACATGAGCCGGGCGCAGTGGCACGTGCCTGTAGTCCCAGCTACTGGGGAGGCTGAGGCGGGAGGATCGCTTGAGCCCAGGAGTTGGAGGCTGCAGTGAGTTATAATGACGCCACCGCACTCCAGCCTGGATGACAGAGCCAGACCCTGTCTCTAAAACAGTAATAACTTAAAAAATAAACTATCCAAACAGAGCAGTGACCTGCGAAGGGGAAGGCAGAGGTGCGGAGGTTACCCGGCGGGGAGCGCACAGGCTCAGTCAGTGCGACAGAGGTCAAGGGGGGAGGAGGAGGAGGAGGGGAATGACAGGGTCTCACAGGCATCTGAAGGTTCCAGAAGGGGCTGGAGGAGGACACCGCCTAGGCTTTTCAGAATTGGTGACACGGGGCGCCGGGGCTCAGGGAGGGACGCGAAAGGGCGGGGGACACGCGGCAGTGAGCACGCGGAGCCGCGGAGGAAGAGCCTGTTTATTGGGCGCCTCACTCCTTGAGCGAGAAGTGCATCTTGTCGTTGATCATCTTGCGCTCGGGGTTGAGGCGCTTGAGGATCTGGGCCAGCACGTTCACTGTCTGCTCGCTGCTCAGCCCCGTCTTCTTGGTCTGGAACTTCTTCAGCAGGTCCTTGGTGGTCATGGGCTTCCGTGTCAGGTAGCGGCGCACGGCGTCCTCGGTCACCTGCACGTCGCTGCTGAGCAGACGGCAGGGAGGTGGCGTCGGCAAGGTTCTCCCCGGCTGCCCCCGCCCACCCCGCCCCACCGTCCCCGCCAACTCACCCGCTGCTGGGCGTCGACTTGCCCGACGGCGGCTGAGGGGTCGACTTCCCAGACAGGCTCTGGGGCCCGGCGTCCAGCCGCAAGCGCTTGGCTGCCAGCGTCTCGCCTGCACGCTTCCCTGTCGGAGCAGGGTCGCGCTGAGTCTTGGGAATGGGGCAGCTGGACCCTTGGGCGGGACCCTGGGCTGGGCAGTGCCAGGATCGGGGCACAAGCCCCTCAAGGAGGGACAGGCCTCCGTGCCCACCTCTCTGTCCCCTCCCTGGCCGGAGCTCCCGGGGCAGCGGGGGACGCCGGGCACTCACCTTGCTCTAGTTTGCTGGCGGCGGCCCGCAGGGTGGACGAGGTGCTGCCGCCCTCTGCGCTGGGCGTGCCTGGGCGGCTGTTGCCCCTCGAGCTGCCTCCCGAGGGCTTCCGCTCCCTCTTGGGGGGCGTCTTCTTCTTCTGCAGAGGTCCAGGTGGGGTGGGGATGTCGGTCCAGAACCAGAGCCTGGGCTGCCCCTGCCCGACCCCGACCCCGGCCGGGCCTTACCGCCATGAAGAGGGCTGAGGAGGCCTCGCTGTCGATGTCGCTCTCCTCCGAGCTGTCTGACTCCTCGCTGCTGTCTGCAGGGGCACAGGCCGGGGCTCAGGACCGGAGCGGCCCTCACCCTGCACCCACCCTTGCAACCACTGCAGATGAGGGAGCCCACCCTGAGCCTCGAATGCCGAGGCCACTCCAGCCCCACCTTTCCGGCGCTTCTTCTCCTGCGGGGTGGGCGCCTTCTTCTCCTCCTCCTCCTCCTTGTCCTCCTCAGGAGGCTTCTCCTCCTCACTCTCCTCGCTGCTGTCGCTCTGCTCATCGACTCCTGGTGCAGGCGGAGGGCAGGGTGTGGGTGGGAGCGGGCCACAGCCGGCCATCTCCCCGGCCCCGACAGCCCCCCATCCCCAATGGCCGCGGCCTACCCTTGGGCCCCTCCTCCTGCTGCGGCACCTTGGGCTTGCCCACCTCCGGCTCGTCCTGGGAGCTGCTGTGAGACAGGGAGCGCGTGAGGTTGGGCACGGGCCCCGGGGCCACCGTGAGTGACTCAGGCCCAGCCGCACACCCCCGTCCCAGCTGCTCACCTGGAGCCATCCGACATGTAGTCCACCTCCTGGCCCTCGAAGTCCCCGTCGTCACTGTCCTCGAAGGCCTCGTCGTCTGAGCCCTTCTTCTTCTTCCTTTTCCTGCCCGCCTTGGTGGGTGGCGCCTTCTTCTTGGCCTTGGGGGCTTTGCTGCCTGGGGGGCGGGAGGAGGAAGGGGTGGTTCCGGGCACGCATGAATTGTGGTTCTCGTATTTGGTGTGCTTTGACATCCCAGGCCCTGGCTGGCTGGGGAACCGGCCCCTCCAGGGCCAGCCAGTGCTCCTGGAAGGAGAAGGGCCGGCCCAGGGTCCCAGGCAAACGCCCCAGGCCAGAGCCCACACCGCCAAGCCGTTCCTCTACCGCTCACACACCAGGTGATCACCCCTGCCCTGAATCGCCCCCCGCCAGGCGCCAGCGACAGCCCCTGCAGCCCAGGGCGCCCTGGGACTGTTCAGACTGGCCGACCCCATGCAGTACCCTCTGCGGGTTCCCACTATAGGCCACGGCCCTGGTGCCCTGGGTGCCTGCCCTGCCTCCCCGGGTGGCCTCCAGAGCCTCCTGTTTCCAGGGCCACTGTGAGTGACACCTTCCTTTCAGCGGCATTAACCCACCAGTCGCCTCCAAGAACTAAGGCCCAGGCACCGCGGGACGGCCCAGACTCACCTTCCTCGCCACTGGCGTCGCTGTCGTCAGACGACATCTCCAGGTCGTCCTCCAGGTCGTGGATGCGCAGCTCGCTGGCCTTCTTGCGGCCGCGCTTCTCCTTGTCCTCCTCCTCCTCGTCCTGGCCCTGGTCCTTCAGCCGCCGCTGCTGCATGATGCTGAAGTGGTTCAGCACCTTGTTCCTCCTGGAGGGGGCACAGCGGGGCTGACGACAGGCCACCAGCCCTGTGCCTGCACCAGGCGGGCCTGGGAGCACCACAGAGCAACTGCAAAGGTGTCCTGACCCCAACCTCCAGGGGACTCGGCAGGCGGCAGGGACGCCTCAGATCACACAGGGAGGACGACACCGGTCCTCCCTCAACCCCCTCCCTGCCTGGGTCCGTCCAGGGTCACGTGGTGCTGTCGCACCTCCCTCAGGCTCACAGAATCTGCCCCGATGTATTCACATTGGTCTCTTGTCATCACAGTTTATGGGTGACTTTCTTTCTTTCTTTCTTTTTTTTTTTTGCGAGTTTTGCTGTCACCCAGGCTACAAGCTACAGTGGCGTCAGCCTAGCTCACAGCAACCTCAAACTCCTGGGCTCAAGCAATCCTCCTGCCTCAGCCTCCCGAGTAGCTGGGACTAGAGGTGCCAATATTACACCTGGCTAATTTTTCTTTTTTTGTAGAGATGGGTCTTACTCTTGCTCAGGCTGGTCTCGAACTCCTGGCCCTAAGCTATCCTCCCACCTCAGCTTCCCAAAGTGCTGGGATTGCAGGCGTGAGCCACTGTGCCCAGCCTGGGTGCCTTTTCTTTAATGACAAGGTGGACTGATGTCTACATGAGAACACTGGAACACGGTAACGTCATCCCACTGCTCATGGATGTTTTTAAAGAATGCGACTGCATTTAATGAACTTACAAAGCAGATTCGAAAGAAAATACAGCAAATCAAACGACCAAGAGCATTGACCAGGCACGGCGGCTCACACCTGCAATCCCAGGTTTTAGGGAGGCTCAGGCGAGAGGATTGCTTGAGGCCAGAAGTTCAAGACCAAAGCATGGGCAACACAGCGAGACCCCCATCTCTAATGAAAAGAGAAAAGTTAGCCGGGCGTGTGCGGGCCTTTCGTCCCAGCTGCTCAGGAGGCTGAGGTGGGAGGATCGGGGCCGCAGCGAGCTGTGACTGCACCACTGCCTCCCAGCCTGGGTGACAGAGGGAAACTCTGACCGGCGCGCGCAGACAGAGCAGCAGGGAGAACTGGACCCTCACTGCGTCCAGGCCTGATGCTGCACCAATCCGGGCTGGGGAGGGCAGTGCGCCCTGCCTGCCTTTTACTGGGGTTGCTTTTGGGGTGAGTCAACCTATAGCTCACTTGAAAATGTAAAAACTAAACAAAATGACTAAGCGAAGGGGGAAAAAAACGGTGTTTCTTAACCTTCTGGGAGCCGCAAACTCCGTGAGCGTCTGCTAAGCCTGGACGTGCGCGAATGCAGTTTTGCAGACTTGCTCGGAGTGCCCTCCCCGCCGCGTGCGGCTGCCCAGGGTGGTGGGGCCCTGAGGGGGTCTCATCCTCAGCCTAGCGTTCGAGGCCCGGTGCAGCCTCATCCCCCTCCCACAGTCACCCTGCTCCGGCCTCATGCGCCAGGTCCCTGCGGCCACCTGCCAATCATTCTACCCACCCCATCTCGAGACTCCAACTGATGCCACTGCTCAGGAGCCCCTCCCAGGACCCCCCGCAGAGGAGCCGGTCCCAGGCTTGGGGAAACCGAGGGTGGGGGGCAGCTGGACCCACCCTGCTCTGCTGATCTTGCTCCGGGCTCCAACACTGGTCCTCACGGTGCCCTGCAGACCCCCATCGCGTCCCTAAGGGTCCCGAGTCTGTCTCCCCACTGCTCTGAGAGCTCGTGAGTGGGGCATGGGTCTGCCCCGGCCACCGCTGAGTCCCCAGCTCCCAGCACAGGGCCTGGCAACATGCTCCCTTCCCAAACCCCGGCCCCCCAGCTCGCTCACCTCTCCCACTCCTCCTCCGCCTCCTCGGCGGTGAGCGTGCGGTGCCGGGCCAGCGGCGTGAAGTTGTACCAGTTGTGCACAGGGAAGGCCTCGAAGGCCCCGTCGGGGCACTGGGTGAAGATGTAGTAGGACGTGTTCTCTGTCACACCTCCCTTCTTTATGCCCTTGAACCTGCGGGGAGCCGCCGTCAGGGGACCGGCCCCGGCCCTGCCTCCTCCAAGGAAAGCCTGGGACTATGTGAGGCCCTGGAGAGGCTCTTCGACTGCCCGAGCCTCAACTTCCACACCTGGGGAGCAGGGCCAGCGCTCGAGCCCCGCAGAGCGGGTCCAGAGCTGGGCAGAGTACGCGTATCATCATCATTTCTGCGGGGACTGGGCTAGATCGGCCGTGAAGAGCCCAGCCCTGGGGTCAGACCCATCTAGATTTGCCTCTGGTTCCACCGCTCACGGGCTGCAGCTGGGAGCTGGGTTGGGGACCGAGATGGGACAGGGAGGCATGGCCAGACCTGAAGTGGGCACTCGACTAGGGCCGCATCTCCTGGAGGCTAAATGACTGCCCAGCTCCTCGGGGCCCCCGCCACATCCTCCTCTGCCCCCACTGTCCAGACGATCAACTTGCTCTGCGTACCCCTCCCTGCCTACAGCCTTCCAGGGCTCCCCTGGGCTCAGGGTCCAGCCACATCCTGGCACCCACTGCCCTGCGCCACCGGCCCACTGTCACCATCATATGCTGTTCGGCCTGGAGTGCCCTTCATCAACCTCATCTTCACCCCTCCTGCTCGGGCTGCCCTCTCAGAGAGGCGTCCCAAACATCATAAACCACTCCCAGGGCCGGCCACCTGGGCTTCCTGCGTTGTGGCACTCAGAGCTGCCACAGAGCCAGGCATGAGCACCAACCCGGTTCATCTGCAAAAATAAAACCTTTCAAGGGCAGAAGTGCTGGCGCCCCCATCTTACAGGTGGGAAACTGAGGTTCAGAGAGGGCATCCCACAAAGTGTGCAGCATGAGGGGGGATGTGGGCTGGTCCCTTGGCTGGCACCCACCCCTCCCCGCCACTTACTTCCTGCCCGATTTGCCGTTGACGCGGAGCAGCCAGGGCTGGTCTTCGGGTCGGAACTCCTTGAGGACGACGCCATACTTCTTCCTCCGGGCCTCCTCCCGGAGCTTGCGGTTGAACTCGCTGCCCGCACCTGACTCGGGCATCTCCTCCTCTTGGTAAATTTTCTTGTTGCTCAAGTCCCGCTCCAGCCGGGCCTGCAGGGGAACAAGAAGCGAAACATCTCCTACCCTCTGCTCGGGCTGTGCCCCCCACCAGGAAGACCCTACGCTCTCCCCAAGCTGAGCTCTGGAGGCTCAAAGCCAACTTCCTGCTTGGCAAGAAGGGAGCAGAACATTAGTGCTCGGTCAATCTGGGAAAAAGGAACTTGGGTGAAGCCTTGTACTGTGTCTCTTTTTGAAAGTTTGAAATTATTTCTAATTTAAAAGTTAAAAAAGAAAAGAAACAAGATCGCTGGAGTGGTACAACAAAAACAAAAAAAAAATAAAAACTACCTCCCTGGAACTCTCCATTTGACTCTGCATTGCCCCATGAATTTAGATGCCATCAAAGGATGAGTTTTTTTCCAAATTTCAATCTCTGGGCAAGGCCGGGCGTGGTGGGCTCACGCCTGTAATCCTAGCACTCTGGGAGGCCGAGGTGGGAGGATTGCTTGAGCTCAGGAGTTCCAGACTAGCCTGAGCAAGAAGGAGACCTCATCTCTACTAAAAATAGAAAAAATTAGCCAGGCATGGTGGTGAACATCTGTAGTCCCAGCTACTCGGGAGGCCGAGGCAGGAGGATTGCCTGAGCCCAGGAGTTTGAGGTTGCTGTGAGCTAGGCTAATGCCATGGTACTCTCGCCCTGGCAACAGAGCGAGACTGTTTTAAAGAAAAAAGAAAAAAAAAAGGTCAATCTTTGGGCAATTTAGCAGTTTACGCTGCATTTTAGAATGCACGGACTGCTTACCCTAAGGATTCTTCTAGATATTACAGAGGGTGAAACGACATACACACAAAATAATGTTTTGCAGCAGCAGTCACCCCCTGCTGTGCGGCCAGGTCCCTAACAGGCCACGGACCAGTAGCAGTCGGCAGCCTGGGGGTTGGGGGCCACAGTACTGCAGCGCTGCTTGCTGTGGCTAAAGATTGGGAGGGGGTCTAAACGCACATTAAATACACCGGGGTTCCTCCATACAGTGGACACCATGCAGCCGGAAACAAAAGCGAAGAAAGAAAAGAGACAACTGTACGGAACAGCTGCCAAGACTTACTAACTGAAGAAGGCAGGAAGACCCACATTACTTCCCACTGCTGCAGACCACGGGGGACAAAGAGAAGATCCCATGGGCTCCCAGGAGGGAGAACAGGTTTCGTATAAAGCAGAAGTTGGCATGGGCTGGCTGCCTATTTCTGTAAATAAAGTTTTATTGGCACGCAGCCACGCCCATTCATTTACTACTATCTCTGGCTGCTTTCAGTCTACAATGGCAGAACAGATCACACAGGACGGAGACTGGCCAAAACAGCTGAACATCATTTTTTTTTTTTTTGAGACAGAGTCTCACTCTGTTGCTCTGGCTAGAGTGCCGTGGCGTCAGCCTAGCTCACAGCAACCTCCAACTCCTGGGCACAAGCGATCCTTCTGCCTCAGCCTCCTGACTAGCTGGGACTACAGGCAAGTGCCACCATGCCTGGCTTACTTTTTCTGTATATTTTCAGTTGTCCAGCTAATTTCTTCCTATTTTTTTTTTAGTAGAGACGGGATCTCGTTCTTGCTCAGGCTGGTCTCGAACTCCTGAGCTCCAACGATCCACCCGCCTCAGCCTCCCAGAGTACTAGGATTACGGGCGTGAGCCACCGCGCCCAGCCTGAACATCATTAATTGGCCCTTTCAGAAAAAGTTTGCCGACTCCTAATACAACAGACCAAGAATGAGAATGGCAAAGATTCCTCACCAGCTGCACCAGAAGCAAAAGGACAATGGAGCCATGCTTTCAAAATTCCAAGGGAAAATGATTACTGGCCTAGAGATTCATACCCAGCCACGCTATCAACCATGAGGCGAGAACAGAGCTAGCTTTAGGGACACAAGCACTCACAGCGTACCTCCCACACCTCCTTTTCAGGGAGCTGCTCCAGGGTGTGCTTCATTAAAACAAGGAAGGAAACAGGAAAGACAACAAGGTAGGAGCCAAGAAATGGGAAATCAGGGGAGACAGAGGAAGAAGACCCAGGAAAAAGGTCAGAGAAGACCCCACGCCATGCCGCCCCAACTCAGAAGAGGCCGTAGGGCAGGGGAGAGAGCAGCCAGTGCAGATGGGCAGGTCAGCAGGCTCTGGCAGGGAGGGAAACCTCCAAGGGAAGGAACTGAGAGAATACTTAATGCGCTTAGACACAGTGAGATTTACACAACTAGGGGAGAGTTTTGGACTGAGCTGGTGAAGAAAACTAAATGAACTGAGTTGGGTGCACTCGTTCGAGGCCAGTCTGGGCAACACAGCAAGATCCCGTCTCAGGAAAAAAGAAACAAAACTGAACTAAACAAACGTTAAAATTACAGCCCATTTAAAAACTCCAGTGATAACTGAACATTGATCTAAAACCACCACATAACTCGACTGTGAGGATGGAGTACTATAGACTGAATGTTTGTGAAAATCTGTTTGTTTTTTTAATAATTAATTTTTCATTTCATTTATTTATTTATGAATGAATGGACAGGGTCTTGCTCTGTCGCCCAGACTGGAGGTCACTGGACAGTGACCTTCCTCCCTGGGAAGAGGGTTCCCTGAGCAAACACTCACTTGCCCAACATCCACATAGAAATGTTGTTATCACCCCTCTCTCAAACACAGTTTCATCAGCTCCCGGGGATGAGGCAATATTTTAAAGTAATCAAAAGACAGAACTGAGCTCACAGACAAGAGGTGTACCAGGAGCTGCCCCACTGTGGGAGGATCTGAAGCTGCTGACTGTGGACGTTGCGCCGACTCCTCTGCTGGGCTGGTCCAGTCTCTGTGGCTTCAAATGCCACCCAAACACCCAGATCCTCCATCCCCGTCTCCCAACTTATACACCCAAGTGCTTACTTACCACCCGCTCTTGCTGTCCAACTAGCAGCTTAAATACAAAGATGTCCCAGAACTGAATTCTCAAAGACTCCACCCAAACTCCACTTTCTCCAAACTTCTCTGTCTCAGTAAATGGAATCGTCTGTGATTCACTCTCCCTCACCCCTCAATATCCAACCAACCGACTGACCCTGTTGTTTCCACTTCCAAAACACCCTAGAGTCCAGCCACCCCTCAGACCCTCCACTGGCTCCATCCAATGCCCACCCAGGACTCGCCCGGACCAGCGCATCTGTCCTCAAATCCAGTTTGTCTCCCTTTAGTGGCCAGATCACTCTACCACTTCCCAGCTGAAAACCCTTTAATGGCTTCCAAAGTCCTTTCCAGTAATGATTCATTTTTATTTGTATTTTTTGGAGACCAGGTCTTGCTATGTTGCCTGCTCAGGCTGGGGCTGAACTCAATCCTCTTGCCTTGGCCTCCTGAGTAGCCGGGATGACAGGGGCACGCCACCCTGCCAGGATCCAAAGTCCTTTCTAGAGCCTCTGACAGCGAGCACTTGGGGGCTGTCTATAGGATGTAGCGTTCAGCCCAACCCCCTCCCTTGTCCAGATAAATCCAGGCCAAAAACGCCCATCAGTGAGCACAACTTCTAGATGTTTCCCTTTAAGGAGAAGACCTCTCGCAGGGGCTGCCAAATCTTACAGGGACACCCAGCAGCTCACCCCGGGGCTCTGTCATTGTTTTACCTCCTCTTGGGGAGAACTGAGGAAACTGAACCTTAATTACTACTACATCAGAGCAACTATTACTTACAAACTGGCAATGTGGATAAAAAAGAAAAAAGGAAAAAAAAAGCAACTATTACAACCACCAAGTCCTGTTCTCTCACCCCCCACCCCCAAGACCAGGGACTTACCTGATTCCAAGTAGCAAAGTTGACTTTATCAGCTGCATTAAACGCCATTATGTTATACTTTTTGTTTGTGTTCCTGGAGTGGGCAAGAAGAGGCAGCGTTAATTCAATTAATCATTCAATCAGCAAACCCACCCTGGCTCAGCTCTTTGTGCTGGGGAATGCTGGGGACTCCTAAAAGACTCCAAGGATTCCCAGTCTGTCAGGGAAGCTGGACCCGTCCCCTCCTAACCCCATGCAAAGAAGGAGGTTTGGACAAAGATTTGAGAGAAACCTACGATGTAGGTTTAATTGAGAACTCGGCCCTGTGGAGGAAGGCAGGGTGTGCCTCCTGGAGGAGGAAAATATTGGAAGTGGGTTTTGCAGGATCAACAAGAATCCGCCCAACACAGTCACAGTTTGGTGGGGAGGGCGGGGGGGGGAGGGCGAGAGGGACAGGAAGGCATTCCTGGCAGAGGGAACAGCATGAACAAAGGCCTGGAAAGGACAGAAACCTGACCAGTTGAAAACAGAACGAAGAATATGTCCTGAGCGCTGCAGTCCTGACATCAAAAGACCACATAGGCCTTGAATGCTAGGCCAAGGGGCTGAACCGTGCTGTGCATGAAATGCACCGATTCACTCATTCAAAAAACAGTGACAACCCCAAGAGGCCTCAGCTTAACCCCAGCCCTGCCCTCCAAGTCGCTACCAGTCTGGAAGGGAGAACCACAGGCAGGGCCAGAAACGCCTAGAAGTCTCGTGAAGGTTTTAATTCCTGTGGGGGGGGGCGGGGGTAGTGGGCGGTGGGACCCGGGACTTACTTGGGAACTCGAACGACATACTCAGTGACATTCTGGCTGCCGGGGCCCTGCGGATAGAGGAGGCGGACGGTGAGTGCGGGGCTCGGCGCCGGGACCC
The DNA here is from genome assembly GCA_004363605.1 of Indri indri. NCBI lineage: Eukaryota > Metazoa > Chordata > Mammalia > Primates > Indriidae > Indri > Indri indri. Next base: position 2,054 of record RJWJ010020195.1, on the reverse strand, counting down.
GCAACGCCCGCCTCATTCATACTCACTAGGGCCGCCATGGGCAACGGTCAGGGGCTCGGGTCCCGTCCGACCCGGATTCTTTTGTGTCTCCCCCGGAGTTCACGTCCCTCAGTCCCCGGGGAAGCCGCCTTCTCGGTGTCGCTTGGGGAGCAAAGAGGACCCCAAGCCCTAGACACCACCGGCCCTGAGAACAGCCACCCGGAAGCAGCGCTCGGCCAGATCCGTCAGCGCCTTCGCCTAACCTGGAAGTGAAACCCCTCGGCGGCTGTGGCCGCCCGAATACACTGTCACCTGTGCGCCTCCTCCGCCCCTTTACAGACACAGCAAACCCAGGCTGAGTCTGAGGTAAACGAACTGCCTCCTGTCGCAGGCGCGCTCGTATATAGCGCGTTAACTTAACCATCGGGGGCACGCCTTAGTGACGTCATCACATAAGCCTCCGCTGAGCATCCTGGGTAGGGAGGTAGAAAGGAGTCCCTCCTCGTGGCTTCCCGGGCACTTTGCGCATGCGCTGTCGTCCCCCGGAAGCGAGTCCAAGGAGGCTGCATCACCATAGCAACCAAGCCCTAACTCTGCGGGGTCTAACTCCTTCTCCTGCTGAGCATGTTTGGGGTTCGTTTCCTCCCCTGCTCCAGGAGTGGGAGGGGACCCTATCAGCCCGCAAAGTGATCGGGGCAGGGTCCTTTGTGACATTGAGCTGAGCCAGGAGGGGTCAGGGCCTGGGTGGGGATGGGGCAGGACCACCCTGAGGGGCTGCCGGCTGGATGGGTCTGTGCAGGTCCAAGCTGCCCCAGACGGGCAGGCCTCTGAGGCCGCAGGAGAAGGGTAACATGGCGGGGTGGCTGGGGTACTGTGCGGGGGAGGGAAGGAGGCTGTCGAGGACAGGGAGGGAGGGGCAGGCCCCCCATCATGGCAGTAACACAGCTGCGCATGCTCGCGGTTCAGCCCTTCCTCGATCCCCTCCCGGAAATGCTCCCGCACCTGCTGGGTTCTTGGCCCCCCAAGGAGAGAATCTGTCCAACCAGCTCCCGGTCATCTTGGAGGTCACAGAGGGGTGGAGGAGACAGACTCATAACTTGGGAATCTACAACCCAGGAGGGAACAGAAGCAGCACAGCTGGCTCTGAGGGCTCAGGGAAGAGGGAAGGTTTCAGCTGGGCCCTGAGGGATGCATAGGAGTTGGCTAAACGAAGGAGGGAAGCAAGGCACAAAAATTGGACTATAAACGACAGACTCCGCAGATGTGTCTGGTAGCCTTGGGCATTCATTTATTCCTCATCCACTACTAGATAGCAGGAACTGTGCCAACTACTGGGAATACAGAGTGAGTGCGACAGAAATAGTCCCTGCCCTCATGGGGTACAATGTCTGGGGAGGGTGTAGGTGGGGGCAACCACCAAGAACAAGGAAACGGAATCAGGACTGACTGTGGCCATTGCTGTGGAGGAAATGAGGTTCTTTATTCAGGGCTCAGAGAAGACTGATGGCTGAGGTGTGACCAGAAGGAACTGTCAACCCAAATAAATGACTGAGACAAAAATCTCAATCAATGGAGGTTTCTTAAGCCAAGATTTCGAGGACGCGCCTGGGAAAAACATGAACCGCAGACAAGGTGTGGCTGTTTTTTTTGAAGGGGAGGTTGAAACCTTCAGCATTTTAAAGGCATTTAAAGAGAGAAGGATAAAGGCAGGGGGGCGGGAGGGCTGATGAGGTAGCGGCTACAATCTTAGGAGGCCTGAGAAATCTACATTTTGCATACAATCCGGGAGTGAAGGAAGCATCATTATGTAGATGTCCCTGGGTAGGTGCGAGAATGTCTGATTCTGTCTCATCTCCAGTTCTGCCACCTGTGAGATAAACTTGTAATTCATTATTAGTTCAGAATCGGATAGGACTTAGTTTTAGGTGCTAGGCATAGGTACAATTTGCATGTCCTTGCTTACAGGAGGTTAGCAAGAAATTTCCTTACAGATCGGAGCCAGGTAGATATTTTGCAGGTGGGGGGAACAGCCAGGGAGGAATGAGTTTGGCAAGTTCAAGGAATGGAGAGGAGAC
>RJWJ010020194.1:0-29376 GCA_004363605.1 Indri indri | reverse complement strand
GGGAGGGAAAGAGAAAGAGCAGGCCTCGCCCTTTTCCCATTTTGGGTCTTTCCAGCCACCAGCCCAGCCAGCAATGGGGGACGGGACTCTTGGATATGAGGTTGGCGTCTTCAGCTGGACTTGATGGAGTTTTTTAATATCAAGAAGTGACCGAGCAAGTTATAGAATGTATCTGGGGTATTGTTAAGGGATCTCTACCCAGCAAGGGAGGGAGAGTCAGCATGGCCCAGCTGGGGGCATGATGGGAGAAAAATAAAACCGTTTCCTGTGTGTACTCCGTGGAGTGGAGATTGTTTAATAAACAAGTTACGTCTGATTAAGGACTTCATATTCTTAGGCCTAAAGTCGAATCCCTGTGTATTTGTGTCGTGTTGTGCTGAATTTATAAATTGTTACTTGAAGAGCGGCCAGCTTTTTTCTGCAAATCAAAAACTTGAGATGTTAAGTGAGCAAACAGGAGACACAACAGAAGTACATTTTTGATCTAGATAGAGGAGACACTACGAGAGGTCATTAATAGTTGCCTTTTTCTTTTATCTCCCTAAACTCTAAGAGTTTCCCTTATCTTGTAATATTACACAGAGGTCAGGTTTTAAATTTCAGTCTATCACAGATTCACTAACAGTTGAGTCAATGGAAAAAAATGTGTGTATAAAAACATGTTTATGAGAGATTTGTTATCCTTGTTCATTTATTTGTCAACCATGTTATTCTGTTAAATTATTTAATTTTTATCATAATGTTTGCCAGGCTACTCTTCCATTTAATTTTTAAAAATTAAGTGTTAACCATGCCTGTGGTTTTTATATAGGTTAGTGATGTGGTTTTTTCCTTCTCTTTCTCTCTCACCAGATGTTTCTTAAGAATTTGCAATGCTCTTTTTATTCAGACAAAAATTATTTCAACTTTATTACAAGTATTCTTTAAATTTTTTTTTTTATAACTTTCAAGATACTAGCTGTAGTGATAAGGAAAATTTCCATCGGTGATACATAACTCATCAAGCAGGTGTAGCCGCTCTTCCTTGTCTTCACTACAGAGCTGTCTGGATTACAGGCCACAGCTTTATACCATCTTAAGGGACAGGCTTCCGATTTCTTATTTTTCTTGTTTCAATTCTGCATCATCTATTTTGTTGAATACCAGTCTCCTAAAATGGAAGCAGTACAAAATGTTCTCATCCATCAGCACAATAGCACGCAAGAACATGTGAAAATACAAGCCATGATCTTAATTGCCTGATTATACTTGAGTTGAATTGTGTTGCACTTGAAATGAATGAGATATGGATGGGATGCTGAGTTTGTGATGGGCACTCAGGCTTGAAAACTTACCATTGAGTCATCTCTCTCCCTCACCACCGCCTTACTCCTAACAGCTGATTAGTCGCCAAATTCTGCCTCTGTATGACCTCCCAGGACCTCAGCAGAAATGTCAGTGGTTCTCCCTCTTCGGATGAATGATGCCCCAAGTCCTTGCCCCACCGTAAATGTCTGCACTGTCTGCTCTGACTCTATCCACCTCACCTTCTTGCCTCTCCTCTTCATGTACTCTTTGCTCTTTCCAAACTGAGCCTCGGCTGTTCTTGGCTCACCTTATTTCATGCCTTTGCTTATTGTACTCTTCTCTTTGCCTGCAAATGACCTCTCTTCTCCAGCGAGTCTTTCAAAGGCAGAGTCCCACATTTGGAGACATGCTCTTTTTTCTGACCCTCTGTAGGACCTTATTAGTGCCTCTCTTATTTCATTCATTCTAGCAAATATTGAAGGCTTACTACATGGCAGACACAGTTCTAGGTGGATATGGCACTGCAATATATGTTATGGGATTTATGGAACTGAAATTTTAGTAAAGGTGATGGACCCTAAATATGTGTCAGATGGGGTAAGTACCATGGGAAAAAATAAAGCAGGGGTTTTCTGAGAAGGTCTCAGATAAGGTAGTAGTCTGCCACATCACATTCTACTTTGTATCAAGAAGAATTTTTTTAAAAACATACTCTCTGCTAGAAAATAAGTAGATATAGCTTATTAATTTTTAAAATCTCTTATAGTACCTTGCACTCTGATTTGTACATAGTAGATAATAAATACTTCTTAATTAATACAAAGAATGATAATAACAGGATGTATTTATAAAATGAGATCCAGAAAAAAGAAAAAAATTTGATTAATGTTATGGAAGAAAACCTTAATTTGAGACCTGGGTTATTGAGATGGTGTCCTTGGTACGTGAGGACACCTCTCTCATGTTGGCGAGGTCAAATGTCAGACAATAGTCTGTCATTGCATGGGCTAAAGCATAATGAGATTGATGCCCATATGCAGCGTAGGGAAAGCCATCTCATGACTTTACATCTAGAGCCATACTAGTTATACCTGACCTTCTAATAGTTCTCAATTCATACGTATTTAGTTCCTTGTGTGTTTGCCTTTCTCCTTCTAAGAAACTTACTTCCTTAGAAACTTGTTTTGCAAAGATGTAGTCATTTTAAAAGTTTCTGGACCAGCTCTACACAACTACCCATACACTTTGGTTTTCAAGTATTTACCTTGGTTGTTTTTGTTCAGGATGCTGGATTTCTTGGTGCTGGCAGGTCACAGAGTAGAGTAACTCACTGGCAAAGGGTGAATGCATGGATCGTTGACATAAATCACTCAGTGTCTTGGAGACACTTTTAGCTGTTGTCATCCTCCCAAACCTTTGGGGCAGATTAGGGACACATCTCGAGATGCTTGCCTTCACATTCCTTCCAAATCTCAGAGGCAGGTTGGCTGTCACCCCGGTGCTTCTTTCTTCTTGTGTGGTCCTCCCAAATCTCAATGGCAAGTTGGCTGCTGAGTGTGGCATTTTGTTGACTGCGGGTGTACTCATCTTAATGACATTTTTTGGTCCCCAATCTTTTAATTCTTCAAAATTGAGATTCCTTTCCTTTTCCCCTTTTCGGTGTCCTCTAGGCTATCATTAGAAATGACCATTACAGTAATGTATTATTGTTAATAAGCAATAGATTTAAACCTCAAATTAACTTAAATCTAGACTTTAATCTGTAGGATTGTTAAAGCTATAAACAAAGTTTGTGTTCTTATGCGCAGAATTTTTTAATAAATAATTCGTATTAAGCTTCTTAAAGCAATCTAGTTTCTCTGTCCCTAGACTATTGTAAGACAACTATTAATAAAATATATATAGTAAATATAGCAATGAGTTGGAGCAGCAGGAATATAATGAAGTATTGAAATGAGGCAAAGTTTATTTTATTGCAGTTATTCTGTTCCAGTTTTTTGATTCATGTTTATGAAATATTTTATTTATTTTTATATTTTGATTTTAGGGAAACCTCCCACTCTCTTTTCATGTTTCTTGTTTCCTCCCCTCTTTAAAGGTCAAAGTGATAGAAACATGAGACATGGAAATAGATGCTAGCCAGGTTTTGGGGTACAGTTGTAGGAGGCCCCACTGAATTTTTGTTTCATGCTCTCTTGCTTAGAATTTCAATCTAAAAGCATTTCTCTAAAAACCAATTGTATTTTTATTAGAATATAAATTACATTTTTTGTAAAGAACCTATTGGTTTATGAATTACTGTACCGCAAATATACCAACTTTATAGGAACCATTTATAATACAGTGAAATATTTAATTAGATCTAGTTTTACCATAAAAGTTTGTCCATATGAAGATTTCTAAGTGATTGCTTTCTGATTGTAACAAGTAAAATGAGTAATATAAACTAATTTCAGCAAATTTGGAAAATATATGAACACATAAAGAAGAAAATAAAAATAACTTTCAGTTTCACCATCTAGCGATAGACATTTTTGCTTAGATACAGATTTACCACAAACTTACCAGCCTGTACTTGCTAACCAGAAAATAAAAATTTTGTATTTTTTCATTTGTAGTTTAAAACAATTCAGATGTCCAGTTGAAATATATCCACATCTTATTTCTGCAAATATTTATTACAAATATGCACTTGTGAGTCCATTGAAAATTATTCATGCACCTATGCTTGCTAAGTATCGTACTCTCTATTTCATTTGTCATTAGCGAGGCCAGGCTGTTCGCTGTCATGCTCAATAATACAAGTTATATCAATACACTGTCATAGGAAGGCTGAAGTTTGGCAAAAACACAAAGCACAAACTAACTTACTCTTTAGTCTTTATAAAAATCATTAGACTTAGGACAATTATTATATAATTAATGCTAGTTATGTTAGATAGACTTTTAAAAACTTACCTCAGAATATTTGTCATAATTTTCTTTGCTGTGAAGATTGGACATCATTAATTCATCTGCACACAAGAAGTTTGATGTTAACAAGCTTAAAGTGGCTAAAGTCAATAAAATGAATCGTTTTGATGAAACGATTTCCATTTTGTCCAAATCTAAAATTAAGTCTATGTGTGCAGCCCAGTGTCTACAAGAAGGGAAATTGTGGTGTTTTTATATCATCTAGAAACAAAGGATAGGTTTTTTTTTTTTGACAGTGAAATCAATCCCACACGTTTTATGTACTAATATTAATTAGAGTGTGTAACTAAAATATGCATGTGAGGGATGTGAGTAATTCATTCTGGGAAGACAGCAATATTTGTGCTTGCAAATCCATTAACTTTGAAAATAATTGTCCTCATTACGAAAGAGCTTCTAATCAGGTAAGTTTGGGGTGATAGTAATTAAGATTCCAAACAAACAGAATGCTTCATTTCTATGAGCTTAAACAAAAAGTCTTTTGTTTTTGGTGTTTGTGTCAATTCTTGAGGGAAGGGAAAAAAAAGTATTCAATACACGCTAGCTATGTTTTCTTTTTTTAAAATTCACGCAAAAGAGTTAGGCATAGTATTTTCAAAATGTCAAACAAAATTAAGAATGTGAAGAGAATGATAAGTCACATAATACCCCGATAAAATGCCATGAATTAATTTTTTGTAAATGCTGTTTGGTTATTAAAAAGCTTCAGGAGTAAATGTCAGCTGTAGCGTGAAGGATGTGTGCAAGAGCAAATATTCGATAGGCATTTTGACAAACTGGCTGTCAGGAGAAGCTGGAGGCAGTTAAGGCCCTCCATTTCTGCCCTGTGGGTCTTATTTGGCAAAACTGCGTAAATCACCAGGATTTTATTTCTGTCAAGATGCCGCATCCTGCTTTCCTCCTTAAAGTCCTCCAGAACTCTAGCAGAGGCTTGGTGAGGCACACACATGCTAATTTTGTCACTCCCAGGGCCTACTGTACTTAGGTCATCTTGCATTGCCACAGGCATATTGACCTCGCTGGCATTAAGGCAGAATTTACAGAAATGCCAAAGTGAGTCTCTTTTGGAGCAGCTGACTGGTATTCTTAAAGATCTGCCTCATCACCAGGCTGCCTACGTTCCAGAGAAACCTTTGCTTGTTCCCATCAGTCCCTTTGACCCTCTCAGGAGAAAAAGACCTTCCATGGATTTCCAATAGTCCAGCAACTACTAGACACAGACACTTCGAGGTAATTCACAAAATGTCATAAAATTGCTGAGCTGTGTCAAGAATTGTGGCATCTCTAGCCTCTCTGACCAACCTACTGTACATAATTTGAGGTATGAGAAGGCAAAGTGAAGACCTGTCACTGTATTGAAGATCTTCAGAATAAGTCAGAACTTTGAAAAACATCAGTGGGTGAACCCTTGCAGTGCCTTAACATCACTCTTGGCGGCAGCCTCTCTCAAGGCATTTGACATCATTGGCTTCATTTGTTTTGGTCTGTGGTAGCCAAGGCTCCCCACAGTATGAGGCAATTAATTCAATTCATAGTCCAGTGTTAATTTTGTAATGCTGATATTGGATTATTTGGGTTTAATTTCCCTGAGGATTTAATACATTTCTCTTTCCAAATTGTTCTTTTGCAAACTGCTGATGGAACTTCCGTTTTTTTGGTGGTCAGTAGATCCAAACTTTTTTGAGAAATAGGTGAAACAAGGGGTAAGTTTTGTTGACTGGAGTTCACACTTCCAGAAAGAGCAGAAAACATCAGGCTATTCTCTTTCAAAATGTATTTGTATCTAGTTGTCATTTTCAAATGACATGAAACTTAAGCAGTTCACCAGTTTTCAGTGCTGCTGCTTGGGGTGTTGGCACATTGATCAGAGTTTTCCAGATTCCAGACAGCATCAGAGTAGCTGATATGACTAATTGCTCCCCTGCCTCCAGCTGGTCAGGCTTCTAAGTTTGGAGTGTAATTAGAGCTATTGTATTAATACAGGCCTTGGCTCTTTTCGACCATGTCTTACTTTTGCTTTGAAAATGTTAACAGATACAGAACAACATTACCTGACATACACAGTATGAAATCACCATAAATCTTTTGGTGAAGTGTGGGGCTAGCTACATGCACACACCAAATTAGTTGGTTTACAGCTTCCTGATGAGACATACGAGCACACAAAAAATTAACGAAAAAATCTCTCTGACTCCCTGACTTGTGGCATTTAAATAATACATGCTTCATTTGCTAAGATTCTGGAGGCCTTAACACTGCATACTTCTTCCTCTTTTTTTTTTTTTTTTGAGACAGGATCTCGCTGCATTGCCCAGCCTAGAGTGCAGTGGCACGATCACAACTCACTGTAGCCTTGAACACCTGGACTTAAGCAATCCCGCTGGGACTACAGGGATGTGCCACCACGCCTGGCTAACACTGCTCACTTCTAAGCCCATTTCTCCAGCCTGTTCACTTCTCCTGAGCTTTAGACCCCTGATACTCAACTTCCCACTAGACAGTGCTGTTTGGATGTCCCACAAGCATCTCAAGTCCAGTATGTCCAAAATGGAATTTATCTTTTCAATACCTATTTCTACTCCTGTGTTTTCCATTTCAACGAATAGTACTGCATCAGTTAGGGTCCAGTCAGGAGATAGGAAACACACAGTCATTTGGACAGGGAAAGATTAATATAAAGAATTATTAATTATAATAGGAAATTAACTATAAAGGGGTAAAGAATACACTTGGGCTAAGGGAGAGTATCCAAGGAAGGAACAAACTGGTTGGAATTCAGACAATGGCAGGAAGGTTTGTTGGGTTGTTCCAGGCCAGAGCTTGTCTGCAGACTCAAGCAGGAGACATCCTTGTGGGGTGCAGGTGGGCCTAGGCTGGGAAAACCACTTCTGGAATACCTGTGAGACTCCTGGCAATCTTCCACTGAAACTCGATGAGGGTACGCACCACTGGGTGTCCCCCACCTGCACCACTGACAGCCATGCACACAGAAGCAAACTGAAGCACGCTTGAACCAGGAAGAGAAGTGCCTTTCTGCTGCAGTGACCCACCACAGTGCCTTCTACTGACAAACCTTAAAATTGTGCCTGCTGCAACGGAGAAATGCATACTGGGTCCATCTCCCTTATCTAAAAGCATGCATTGAAGGGTAGATTTGCAGCTGAGAGGCAATAAATCTATAACTGGCACAATTACTGTCATCCACCCATTTATCTAAGCCCAGATCCTCTGCAAGATCCTGGACAATATCCTTTTCTTTTCCTCCCACATCATATTCTACAGTTGATGGACAGTTGTGTTGTTTCTAGTTTTGGGCTATTACACTCAATAATAGTAATAGCCAGTATTTTTTTGAGTGCTTATCATGTGCCAGGGACTGCTCTAAGCACTTTGATAATTCCCTCACTTATCTTTCATAATAATCCCATAACAAGGTACTATTATTGTTTCTACTCTACAGAAAGGGAAACTAAAAGGCAGAACAAATAAGTAACTTTCCCCATGAGCGTCAGAGCCAGGATTTGAACCCACAATGTCTGAACACTTAATGACCATGCTAGTCTGGCTGATCAAGTCTATTCTCGTCCAACTTCTAAGTAGCTCTTACATCTGCTCACTTCTCTCCATCCCCACTGCCATTACTCAATTTGTCATTTTCTCTTGCCTGGATCCTGTTCTTGGTCTCCAATTTTTTCTCCACAGTGCAATCAGAAACATTTTTATAAAACATGGTACATTTATGACTTTCCTCTTTAATACCTTTCAGTGATTTCCCATTTCCCTCAGAATCACTCAGAGAGCCTACTCTTTGTGATCTGTATGTACTCTGCTTATTTCTCCAGCATTGACTCTCACCACACCCCACCAACTCTCTGCTTTATGACACATTTCTTTCTGTTCTTCCAAGTAAATGAGCTATCTCTTGCCTCTAGACCTCTGCCCATGATTTTCTCGTGCATCAAATATTCATCCACTTGCATCTTTCCTTCTTACACCTATGCATCGTTTGGGCCTCAGCCGAGGCATCCCTGTTGTGAAAAGTCTCTCTTGACTTCCAGCTCCAATAGCTAGCTCTTTTGTATTCACTAATCGTTGCTCTTATCACTCTGACTTCCACGGTCCCCTCCACTGCTCTGAAGACTTTAGGACGGAAGGACTTGCTCATGCAGATCATGGCGGTATTCCCATTGTCGATTGCACAGATGCTTAGGAAATTTTATTTCTAAGTGAATGAACAAATTTTTCATTAGTGTTGGGAACAGGAGTTAAAACTGAAGTTATCTGTTAGTAATTTTTCCCAGTTTTGGCCATTGACAAGAGTTTTCTCTTTACTGTGATTCATACATTATTAGAGCTCAGGTTTGTGGCTTGTCCTGAAATCATAATGTCTTAACATCTCTCGTGTCGGGGATTCACATTTGAGACTTTCCCAGACTGAGTTCCATATGTGGACAGTTAGGTTTTGGACTTTGTAAGACTCTAGTGTACCTGCACTTCTAGAAAATTATCTCAAATAAGAGGTTGTTTCTGTGCTGTGGGCTGTAAATTTCTATTTAAATCTTTATGTAGAAGGGGCAGCTGACTCCACGCATTGATCCATTCTTCCTAAGGCCCTGGTGAAGTCTACCAAGAAGGTGGTTAATTTTAATATCCGGAGGAACCTCGTTATAGAGCCCTCTCCTCTATCTAGCAGTTTACTTCCAGGGCATTTGCTTTTTTACAGCGTTTGTGTCTTCCTTCCCATCTAAGCATAATCTGATTGTTATAAAGAAGAATTTATGAACATTAGAGTCTTATTTTGCATTTCATGTTTGCACAGTATTTTGTAACCATTTGTTAACTAATTTTAGGCCCTCTTTAGAGGTCGGTGGTGGTATTACTATATGATTCATTTCAGCATTATGTGTAGCAAGGAGAAAGAAATAACCTACCTTTGTTCCAAATAAAAACATTCTATGCAAATTATATAATATTATTATTAAAAATATATGGTAGTACCTTTGTTTCAAGATTTATGAGTGGCTGGTTGTAATGAGCCTGTCATATTTTGAGAGCAGAATTCTATTTACTTCTCTGCTTTTTGCTATGACAGATTACAATGCCAGAGTCTTCGAAGGTGCCCATGTAAACGTGAGATTATTCCTCCATGAAGTAAAAGCAGTTGAAATTCAATTCTAGTTGAAGTAACTTAAAGAATCAATTTGTGTAATACAAGAATAAACATTAAATATTTATAAAAATTAATTCACATGATTTATTCTAGAAGGTTGACTCAGTGGCAGGGACCCTATATCTAATGGACATATTTTAGAGCAATATATAGAGCGAATATTCAGTAACAGTATTAGATCTTTCAAATGATATGGAATGGTAGTATTTTTTAAATTTTTTAAAGCAATTGTGCAAGGCTGATTAGGAAGCAGCCTCTCTACAGCACAGCTTTTCAATTCAAGCTTTTATGTTTTTTGTTTCATTTTTTATTGACATTTTTTTTCCTTGCAGGAAAAATGTGTGATTTTTACTGGCCTGGCAGGGGATTGTGGTACCTCTTGCCAAATTGTCAAGAAAACTCAGAATTTGGTACATGAGGGACAAAGACCAGATGTTTAGTTAAAACAACATGTAGCTTTTGTACAAATGTAGGCAATGGAAACCAAGACCTTTACTGAGATTTTTTTTTTTTTTCTTTCTTTTTGGCCAGTCTTGCTTTTGATATTTTTAAAATAAGCAAGCAGCCATCTTGTCATTGCAATCTGGGCAGGACACTTTAATTTGTTATGAAATATGTGCTTTTTAAATATTTCGAGTTATGTTTTGTCTGATTTTTTTGAAGGATCTACTCTAAAATATAGAATGTGCTCTTCAAGTACTAATCTGCTTTAATAAAATAAGATTTCAGACTTTGAATAGCTTAGGAAGGACCTAACCTAGTCCTTAGCCTGCCCTTTCCCACTAGCCTGGCCACATCTTCACCGGGGAAGAAATCTGTTGCTTAAACCTACACTGTTGTGGGTTGTGGAGGATGTTTGCAAGGACAACCATTTTCCCATCTCCAACAGGAATAAAGGCAGATGTTTAACTGACCAGAATGAGCATCATCAGTAATGTGGACCCTCCCAGATGCTCTTTCGTCTCTGATGAAAGGGGACTGATGGAAATATGTACGTGAATGGGTTGTCATTGTTGTTTGTTTGTTTCTTTGTGTAGGGTGTCCTGTTGTTCCTGTGCTGCTCATTGCGGTTGATAAGAGCTTCTGGAAAGGTCCATAGCAGCCGGGCAATTGCCTAGACTCTGAGCAGCAGCTGGCCTAGCTTGGACCACCCTTGCGTTAACACACTGGCACTTTGACTTCCTTTGTTTTGTTACCAGCCCTTTGGCTTTGACAAGGCTACCTGGTTCTTGGCTCTACCTGTGAGCACACGTGAGCACCTCATACCCAGTGGGGGCCTCTATCACCCGGGTCACAGTGGCTGGCCTTTAGCGCTGGGGAGGGGTTTATACTTCCCTTCAACATTGGTTTTATTACACTTCCCAAGAGGACATGTCCATGATATAGGCAGGAATTACAGCACAGTAGTTCTTCTGGTTAAATTCAACCAATTCCATGACAAATAAAACTCACCCAATTCCTAGCAAGCAAACAGGAAAACCTTCAGCCAAATTGTTACTGTTGTCTTCAAGGGAACACTTAAAAAACATACTTTTAAACCTATGGCAACAACTTTGGGTATAAATTTAATTAAAAGAGGATTTTTCTAGCCATCTTCTGATTCTAAAAGGTGAAATCTAGGTGAAAATTTCTGTACTAATTGAGGTTAAATGAGCTAAATAAACATTAATGTAATGCTCATTAAATACTTGTTAAACTAAACTAAAGCTAGCCTGAGGATGCCTCCCTGCTTGAGTCCTTACATAACGGACTACAACCTAACTTAGTACATAAACCAACTGGAAGCCTAATTTAGGAGTACACTCTTATAAGAAATAGCTGAGCCAGTCGCTGCAGCCGAGCCGCAGTCAATCTCAGGTGGCCAACTCATCAGACCTCGTTCAAATAAGGCAAAGACCCAGCTATAACCAATAGGCCTGGCTTTGTACCTCACTTAATGTTTTTCTGTCCGTAAATGCTGACTGCCCACGTTGCAGGCCAGAGTTCTCTGTTTTTGAGGGCTGCCCAATTTGCAATTCATTCTTGCTCAGTTAAACAATGAATTTAATTTAATTTGTCTAAAGTTTTTCTTTTAACATGCCTATTGGATTTAGTTCTATACTGGGTTTCAAAACTTACCAAGTTTATAAATTGGTGAGTTTAAGAGATCAGATATTTTCCTTTTGAGAACCTATAATAAAAAGAAAATAGATAATGCTGGTAAAGATTTTAGAGCATATTTAGACGCCCAGGCAGGCATACCAGTTCTAGGGACAAAAGCCTATTTTAAACATATCCTTGAATGACCCAGTGCAGTCTTAGAATAGACAGTGTTGGCCGATGAGCCCTAGTAGAGATGTCTCTCTGATTCATTGTTGGGAGTAGCCAATGACTCATGATCTAGAAGCATCCAACTTGGAGAGTGCTGTGGATCTTCAGTGAATACTCGCTCTGTCCCTGCCTCATCCCCCAACCTCTAGGTCAGGAGCACTGGAATAGCCCTTTCTGTGTTTTCAAATATAATATTTTAGGCTGATTTGTTTATTTAAACTTACCACTTCCAAACTTCCCTTAATGTATATCTTAGTCTGATCTTACTTGGGTAAATATCGAGGGAGAAGGAGTCCCAGAATCCTAGGGAGTCCCTGATATCCAGGATAAGCAGGGCATGCATGGTGAGAGATGGAATAGGAGAGGAATTGTGGTGGGCTCCCGTTGGTGCTCTCTGCCTCCTGGACAGGTTCCTAGTCTTGTCAATGTTTTGTAGTTGAAGCTTTCCTATCTGCACAGCTGCAAAACTGGGCTCTCCTTTACCTGATATATCACTCCTTGGTTGTACATTATTGAAATTTCTAATGTATTTAAGCAAAATGGGGAATTTGTTATAAGAATACTGGGATGTCTCATGAGTGGGATTGGGGCCTGTATAACATCTGGAGCTAAGGACTCAAATCACCATCGAGACTTTCTCATGGATTCCCATTTCTTCTCTCTGCATCTGTTTCATTATCCCCTCCTAATACTGTGTAGATGTTTAAACTTCTCTGTATGTCAATAGAGTTTACACATCCTCAATTTTGGTCACTCCGTGAAAAACTGCCTTATCTTTCTCTGTTCCAGATTCAAAGTGCCAAGGAAGGACTCTGATTGGCCCAGTCTAGATAAGGTGCCCCTTCCTGAACCAATTATCTGTGGCCAGAGGCGGGCCACATTGCGCTAGCATAGAAGATCCTGCAGTAAACCCGAGAGAGGAGCAGGGGGTGGGTGGCGCTACTGGGAATATGACACAAAAGGTATTTAGCACAGTATATAGAGTGTAAGGGAGAATCTGGCCTCATCCCTCTCTGACTCCAATTCCCTGTGCAGAGAAAAACTACTTCCTTAGCTGGTGAAAATCTGTGTTCTGACTTTCAGTCAGAGGGCGACTTAACCATTCTGTGTTGCTGTAGGATTTCTCTGTTTCTCTCTAACAATGCTCAAGGAGTCTCTGTTCTAGCTTGGTGATACCAGTAGACGGTGCTTACAGCTGGGCCATCTGGGTCTTTGTTTTTGCAAGCAGGTGTTCTTGTGCGATATTTTTGTGGCTCATGTGGGCTTTGATGGTAAAAAAACAAAACAAAACAAATTCTAGATCTTTCTTCCCCAGAGGCAGCTGAGGGCACAATTCCCAGCTATTTCTCCTTATATCCATCAAAAGCAGTGCCAACTTTGAGAGCCTGTAAGATTCCCTTTCTCCCCTGGCAGGTGAGAGCCCTGGCTCAGGTGTTTCTCTTTGGCATTTGGAGGCGCTCCTGTTTCCAATGTCAGGCTCACACCAGCTACGAAGTACTGTCCTGAGAGTTTCAAGACCAGATGGCTTGGTCCCTAAATAGTCTTAAACTCTTTTCAACTTGGACCTCTTTCCTAAATGTTTTACAACCTTTATTTTGCTATGATGATACTGGCTTGCCTCATTTCTTTCCACTGAGTTTACTAAGGTAGACTATGTTCTATGGCCCAAAGTAGAGTGGTTTTTTGAGAAAGAAAGTTAATTTTTCTATTAAGTTGGCAGATTTGCCATTCTCTGCCTGACGCTTGGGTAGTCTTCCTTGGAAACGCAATCCAAAATTTCCTTTCTTTATATAATGAACCATGTAGAGATCAGTAAGGAATGTTTATTTGGGTGGTAGTAAAAAATAAGACTCTTGTGTATAATTCCAAATATAAGCATATATTCTTTTGGTAATTAGCTTCATTGCTCTCTGTCAATTTTTAAACAGTATTTACACTAAATTAGAAGTAGTAATAATGGGACATTTTAGTTCAGTCATACAAGCATATCCATCTACAATAAAATATTTGCTTTCAGTGACAGAAAGTATTTTAGAAGTGTTCATTAGAACAATTTGATAACTGCGTATCCATTATTAATAACCCGAGACAGGGAATTACATGTTACGTGACTCATGTGACCAATAAGGAAGCCAGTATTTCCATAATTATAAAGAATTCATATCACATCTATTTTACTATTCTGTATCATTTGACCCATTTATAGCTCATTCTGAAAGAGTAAGATTTAAAAATTTATAAAGTTTTTTGAATGAAAAATCTGTCAGGTAATTTCTCCCTCGCACTGCTAGCGGTAGGTGCTCTCCGTCTGTGAGTCTGGGGCCATCTTGTTCCACATCCCCCTCCCCTAACTACATACTAGCAAAGAAAGTTCGGCATGCTGTACGTTATACTGACCCCTCTCCCTCGGGCAGAGAGCCTGAAGGCAAAACACATCCCCACTCTGGGAAGCCTTCTGAGGGGTAAATTGTGAAGAGAGTTGGCATGGAGGAGGGCGATGTGGGTTGACCACATTTTGGAACAAAGGAAAGCTGTGGGGTGAAGGGCAGCCACTAGGTGTCCATGCGCTCTCTGTTCAGTGGCCCAGTCAAAGTTTCTGAAGGGCACACTTGGTGAAAAAGTTGAGCAAGTGCTCAGCAGGGCTGGCCAAATCCTTAGCCCGGTAAGTTCCCAGGAAGCGTTTTACTGGTTACTGGTTCCCTCTACTGCCGCTGCTGTCATTCTCATAGTCTTCCAGAGTTATGATCGCATGTGCGTGCGGGTGGGAGGAAGAGGAAGTGGGCTCCAGGTGGGAGGGGAGGGGAGCATAATTTGGAAGGTTGGCAGAAGATGAACTTTTGTCTTCTGGGTTTTCTTACTGGCACAGAAGAGAGGAGCAGCCCTATTGCATGATTCTTGGCTTGTTATTTTTTTCCCCTTATCCCCACCCAAAGTCTCAAAAGTAGTTGAATTTGGATCATCTTGAATTTGCAGATTCCCAAATTACTGTCACCCTTGAGAACCTGGAGCGGCATTGTTCTTGCTCCACGGTGAGTTCCTACATCCCACGTAACCCTACTGCATCACCCTCTCCCTCTTTGGACTTGCCTGTGAACAACAGTTGCTGAAGTGCTTTTGACGAAATGTGACATTTGCAGACTGTGGCCACCGACCAAAGAATCTGAGCTACGGTATCCAACATTTTACAGGCTACAATATAGAAGCCGGCCAGCATTTATTGCTTGTACTAACAGCTTGAGCCAAGTTTCCTAAGCCTACAGAGCAGACTTGTTACTGCTGCTAATTTTACTATCAGCAAACGAAAGGGAAACAGGATCAAACAGCTGAACCAGAGTGCCTGTGAGCACCACGTGAATATGGATAATCTGAAGAGAGGGCAATTTTCTGTGTGCTAAAACTGAGAAGGACTAAATTTGCACAGAAATAAAATGGAAAAAAGATGTGATGTAGAAAAAGTTATAAGCAGAGATTCTGTCCTGGCCTCTCAGAATGGCAATGATTTATATGTTAAGGCAGCCACCAGGGACATGTTAAAAACTCTATGGGGAAATTTCCAATATGATGGATAGAACTTTAATATTAATAGAGGATTCATCATGATAATGTAAGTCATAGATCTAAATCTCCTTTCATCAATAGAATAGTTCTTTTCTAGCCTATTATACAGGTAGTACATGTTTTAAATAGCGTCATCTAACAGGTCTGAAGTCTTTCTTTATCTGCGGTTTCTGAAGTTCTGTTCGCAGGAGTAGTGACTGACTGAGCCATTCATCTTTCACTCTGTAATCCAGGCCATCTGAATTTTCCCCTCTTACTTTTTATTAATATTTAGCACTCCTTAAAATATACTTAAATTGTGCTTTTTTCATAAATGGAACAAAAAGCATAATTCAACACATACTATTTCGCATACATGAAGTGGGTGTGGAGGGATGAATTGATTACTAATCTATTTTTTTATCATTATACAAAGAAGAAAAGTACTTTCTGGGTTGGTATTTGTTATAGTTATCTAGCATATAATCACCAATCGTGTATGTATGTGCATTGTTCAGCATCTTACTCTGGGTTTTCTAGTCTTCTTGTAACACTGAAAACCAAACAAATGGTGACATACCCTTTTTAGGGTCCCGTAAGGCAATGACAACCTTTTTGGAATGAGAATGATTGTAATGCTGATATTAGTAAGAAGAAATAAGACTTGCCTCCCACTTTTTTTAAAGAGGGACTCACTCTGACACTCATTAGTGGAACATACAATCACTTTTACTTATCTTAGTCCAACGCATGCATGAAAATAAGTTCATGAATGCAGATATAAAGTATGTACACGGAAAAGTAGATCGTCAAGTTCTATCAAGAAAAGGGGAGCTTTCCTTAAGTCTGGAAATCACTGCATACTGTGTCTCTTTTCTAGATTAATAATGTGCACCAGCTCCGCTCCACTCCAATTCTGTACCCATGCCATAACCAATGCTAACTTTAGGTTATTTCATGTGTTTTGTTGGCATACATTTTGTGAGATGTAAAGGTTCTGAGAAGTCCTGCTGTAAAGAAAACTGTTTAATGTTGTGGAATCTAGCCTTTCCTAAACTTTCTTTTGACTGTGGAGTCCTTTTTTTCAAGTAAGATCTATAAACAATTGGGAAATGCTGGCCTAATGGAGGTGTTTGTACACTTGGCCTCTTTGCCATTTTCAGGGTTTGATTTTCATTGGAAACTTGGTGGTGAACTCCTATTCATCCTTCGAGTCCTGGCTCAGATGTCACTTCCTCTGTGAAGATTTCTCCACTTACCCTAGAATGGATGTGCAGCGTTTCCCTTTTGCCTCCTACCCCCGAAGCATTTTTTAAGCAAATCTATCTTAATTTTCAGATCATTAACTAATTTATTATTTTTAATTTTCCCCTTCTAATCTATGACCTTTATTAAGGAGTACATGTTATTATTAGTGCCCTATAGAGTGCCTGGAACATTGAAAGAGCTCAACAAATACCTGCTGCAGGAATGAATAAATAAATAAGTAGAGTCTGGGAGCTTAAGCAGAAAGATTATCTTTCCGGTGTGCTGATATGTGATTAATGAATGAACGCTTTTGAGTTAAGTACTTTTTCCATTATAGTGACTAATTTCCATATAGTTGATTGGATTGAGATAGACTCTGATGTGAAATGGTTAATCATTTAGTCGGCCAAAAATACAAGATTGACTGTTATTCAGTCTGTTTTCCACCTTGTAGAGACATAAGTGGTATATATAAAAAATTCTAGCACCTATTCACAGCAGAGACATTTTTATCTATACTTACTATTAGTCCATAACTCAGAATTTTCCTTCATTTAACTGCTAAGGGAAAAAAATGGAATTTATAGACCCTTTTACCTTTTATTAAGCATTTCTAGCATTATAGATTTATAGAATTATAGATTTGACTATATTATGCTTTTATCCTTTTTATTTATAATACTTAATTTTTTTTCTGATATATTCTAGATTTCAGGCTTACAACTTTCATTGTGAGTGGGTATGTTTTTCTTACTTTTTTCCTTCCTCCTTCCCTTTCACCCTTCCTTCATTTTAAAAAATCTTTTAAAAGATGTGCTAGGATAAAGATAATAATCTCCCTCCCTAGCTCTACCACACTCCAGTTCTATGCCCATGTAATGACCAGTGTTAACACTTTGGTATATATCACTTCATGTATTTGATTGGCATAAATTTGGGAGAATGTAAGGACCCAGGCCAAGATGGGGGCTTAGCTAGAAGGCTACATTTATAACATCCTTTTCTACATTTCCTTGTTTTCTTTTGAAGATGATTCACAAACTCAGAACCTAGTAAGGACATTAAGAGAAATTAATATGCCCAGAAATTTAATTATGTTTCTGTCTTAGAGACTAGGTCGGCAAATTAGGTAGGGTTAAGTCAGCTCTTTGAGTCAACAGTGTTGTCAGAAAGTAAAATAGGCTGGGCATGGTGGCTCACGCCTGTAATCCTAGCACTCTGGGAGGCCAAGGCGAGTGGATCCTTTGAGCTCAGGAGTTTGAGACCAGCCTGAGTAAGAGTGAGACCCCATCTCTACTAAAAAAATAGAAAGAAATTAGCTGGGCAACTTAAAATACATATATATAAAATTAGCTGGGCATGGTAGCACATGCCTGTAGTCCCAGCTACTCGGGAGGCTGAGGCAGAAGGATTGCTGGAGCCCAGGAGTTTGAGGTTGCTGTGAGCTAGGCTGACGCCACGGCACTCACTCTAGCCCAGGCAACAGAGTGAGACTCTGTCTCAAAAAAAAAAAAAAAATGAAAGTAAAATAAAAAGAGATAGCATTCCTCATTGCAAGAGGAGAAGGAGGAAAAAAAAAGTTAAGCTAGAAAAGTTGTTAGCTTAGGGTCAGGAGCACCCATTATGTCCTCCCTTCCTTCCCCTCACCCCATAATTTTTTTAGCAATGAAGGCTACCACTGCAGCCAAGCGACACTGATAGATACCCCTTGGCACCATGGGAAGGCCTGACGTGAAGGTAAAAGGAAGACAGCAATTGAGGAGGGGAGAGAGGAAGATAGACAAGAGGAGAGGGAAACCATGTGAAGTAATGGGACAAGCTTCAGTTTAGAAATCAGGGAGTCTGCATTTAGTTTCCAGCTTCTAAGTAACCTTGGGCAAGTTATCTAGCTCATTGTTTCTTTGTTTTTTCATGCAAAAAATTTGTGGATTGCTGGATAATCTCCAAGGGCTCTCTACCTCCAACAGTCTATGTTAGTGATGTGAGATAAAGAATTTGAGAGAGCTGGGGAAAAGAGATGTGTGTGGAATGTGACTGGTGAAGGTCATCCAATTCAAGTGCCCCTGAACTCATCAGTTCAGAATTGCTGAATTGACAAGTAGTTGCTTGGGAGCAATTGTTGCCTCCTCAAATCTAGGGGACAGTTGACTAGCTCTAGAAGTGTCTGTTCATTAGCTGGGGTGGAGATGAGAACCTGGTTAATGGAGAAAGAAATGGTTATATACAACCCCTACCATGAAGTCAATAGATTGTAGGCAGTAGATAGAGTCCTTGTTAACCACTTAAGTCTTGCACCTGTAGATTCACCCCAGGAAACCAAGCAGGGAAATGGTGATTGGATCCTTATACTTTTATCTTAAGATAAAAGTAATTTTGACAGGGCACAAACTCCTTGGCTATGACCAAGAGTTCCTGGGAGCCAATTCTCCAGAGCAGAGTTTAGACTCAAGATTATTTGAAAGCAAAAACAAAGAGAATGAGTTTCACATTCTCAAACAACTGCTCTGGCATCTGAATTCCAAAGGTGTTCCAGAAACAGGCCGCACAGATTTCAACCCTCGGTGATCAGAGTTCTCCCTGCAGCCCATTTCAGGGTAAGCTTGGGGACACTCAGCTGTGGAATGTTAGATGAGTAGAAAACTTTCCAGGGCTGTAGGTTGTTAGTTGATTCCCCAGAAAGCAGTTCTGCAAAGCTATTCTTATTTTTACATATGGCATATCTGAAAAAGGAATTATTTGGTGATTGCAACATTTTTTTGTTTTATGTGCCTCTGAATGCAAGATATGTTTTGTCCTCCATCAAGTCTTAAAAAAAATATTTATCCTGGCATCTTCCCATTTTTCTTTCCACATGGAAACTCTGATATTTTTAAGACTAGTTGTGAAATCATTCCTAGGTATGTACATTATATGGAGATCTTAGAAAAACTTTGAAGGACAATGAATATAAAATGATAGTCCTTTTATGTATCAGACATTACAAACCATTCTTTTGTTGGGATTTTCTTGATTAGCCCTAGAAAATGTGACAAGAAAATGTGACAGGTATGCTTTTTCTAGTGGGGCAAAATATTGAAAACAGTATGGAAGATAAGAAAAAAATGAGAATTTGAAAAAGTGATCTCATGATAGCATCATGAAAGCAATGCTATCTTATGGTTAAATAAAGCATGAACAATAATTTTGGATTAGGTATGTTCTTCAATTATGCATTTGATTTTGGTAATAAAAGAGGCAGGCTTTGCAATAATGTTTGGAATTTAAATACACTGTTTCTTTTTCCCACTCTTCAGGAGAGCACTTACCAATGCAAAAGTTACCTCTAACCCATTCTGTCCATTAAAAATTAAATGCTTTTACAGTAAATTATTAAAAGTGCTAGGTTGGCTGCAAATCATCAAAGGTACCATAAACCATTATGCAAGCAAGCAAGTGAGAAGTCTGATTAAATCTGAGGGATCAGAAGGCATACACATCCCTCGATATTCATTGCAAATTTGAAACTACAAAAGCTACCATAAAATGCTACATTAAATTACTTTAAAAACTCTTCCAGGATTTTCAAAATTCAACAGTGACTTGCTTTTTCAATTAAGTATGAACTCAGAACCTTCTACCACAAAGAACAGATACAACACTATTTAGAAGTTATTTCGACTTTCTTTAAACCTGCAGCAAAATTAATCCCATTTTTCCAACTGATGTAGCTCACTTAATGGAATTGAGTCACTCTAACAGAGTTTGCTGAAAAGCCAGTTATTAATTAAGCCCTCTTTTCCCACAAATGTCTTTACTATCATTTTATTACAATGACAAAAGATAGGATAGGCCCTGAATGTTGCAACATCATGTTGAAGATGTTAGAAGTATTTAAATAAGAGACATTTAAAGAAAAAAAGATAATTCATTGTTTTGGTTTAAATGAGACAATATATATCAAATGTAAAATACCTAGCATAATGCCTGGCACATAGGAGTCACTCAAAAAATGGAGGATTTTATTGTCGGTAACTCTATTTTTCATTTGAAAAACACAGGCTCCACCAAGACTAACTTGTCCAGTGCTACCTGGGTGGTGTGAGCCCAGGGTGGATTGATTCTGAAGCTGGTAGCCCCGAGCATTACTGGCCTTCTTAGAATGCGATTGTGCAGGCAACCAGCTATCTACTCACATATGCACGAAATGGTCTATTGAGACAACTCTTTGACAAATGAAAAGATATAACAGAAGGAAAAATATAAACATGGAGGTAACATTTAGTCAAATTGTGAAAATAGTGGAGAAGAGGAACAGCAGTCAAAGCAAGCATTTACAGTTGGGTTTTAGAGCAGGGTCTACTCCCAAGTCTCCTACCCATGGTTCACCTCTGCCAAATGGGGGTGAGGATAAATCATTCTGCAGCTTAGCTGGGTTGGGTTTGGGTGGCTAATGAATCTGAATAAAAATGAAAAGCAAACATTTGAGGACCAACCAAGTGTTAGGTGATTTCATTTGTCAGCAGTTCTCAGATTCTAGTATGCATCAGAATCACCTGGAAGACTTGCTAAAACATAGATGGGTGTGGGCAACCTCAGAGTTTCTGCATCAGTAGGTCTGGGGTGGGGCCCAAGAATTTTCACTGCTAAACAGCTGGCAGGTGATGCCTGTGCTGCTGTTCCAGGCACCCCACTTTGAGAACCACTGATTTTGGTTATCTAATTATCACCAGAACCCTGCGATGCAGGTGTTAATTAGCTCCATTTTATAGGTGAGAAAATGGATGAATCACCACTTAAGTTTGGGAAACTTTTCAGAGTGATGGTTTAAATCCTGATTACAGAGAAGCTGAGAAATTGCCTTGAAAGAACCTTCAGAATTTTTGAATTTCTCCAATAGTTGACAGATGTGCAAGACTACAGGTGTTCATCTCTACTCTCCCACTACCCTCCAGAAAGAAGGATGTCATCAGAATGAGGCAGAAAGTCGTTGGCATGTACCCAGCACTGCCTGGGCCCAGAGTCAACAATGAAAACTGCAGCCATTCTCAGAGATCCTTGCACACGTTAGATGGGAAAAACTGAGCCATAGTCTGGTTTAATGACTTCTCTGATTTTACATACTTTATGAGTGGCAGCATTAGGATATCAGATGTCCTGAAACCCAATCAAATTTTAATTATAAGAGGAAAAATTTACAGCTTCTATTTGCTGTCTGGATTGCCATCTGCCATGTCTACTATCCAAAAATGCAGAGGCAACATAATGAGGTAGAATCAGCATTAATTCCTTTATTCTATACTTATTCAGCATCTTCCACATGCTAGGCACTGTTGTTCTAGGTACTGGGGATACAAGAGGTAAACGAGATAGACACAATTGTTGTTTTTGCATTCTAAAGACAGTGAGACAATCAATGAATAAGTTAAGAAAAACACAGAAACAAAAACAAAAACACAATCCAGGAAATTTAAGAAAGTAATAAATGCTATGAAGAAAATTAAAACCAGATAATGTTGTAGAAAATGACCACAGAATGAGATATTTACACATATGGGTTTAACAGTTTACCAAAGATGCAGAAAAAAGCAAGAGGGATTGACTACTAGCCAGAGCTTGGGTCTATCACATCCCAGTTATTAATATTTTGATTTCTTGGGTTGTTTTTTAATCCATAACTATAACTTAAGATTTCCCCTCCAAAGTTCTCTAGAAGTTGTTTCAGGATTCTCAGAGGAGGAATGTTCTTGTAATCACATGTAAGCAAACTATAAAAAGATGATAATATACATTTGGAAAGTTATGCAGGGATACATTTTGAAAACAGGTTAAGTAATTGTATGTGAGATTATGCATGTGCACATTTAACAAAAGATTCAGACATGCATTTTAAAGTTAGGGACAACAATCACAGTAATTATTGATTTAAGCAAGAATTAACAAGGTTGGTCGAGCTGGTGTGTGTGCACATCTCTTCCGAACTCTGAGTTGAGTGAGATCATAGTGGTAGCTTGAAGTCAGCCATGGTGGGACTATTTAAACCAGGGAATTGGCAAATGCTACAAGGTAGGCTTTTAAAAATTATTGTTTTTTCCCAGAGGGCTGGTGGCTGTTGGGAGAAACATAGGTCTCTTATGCTTCTACATGTCTTATTGGGTATGCCAAAAATGTGCCCTGACCTCTCTTTGCCCAGGCTGCTTCTGAGGGTTGTATCTGCGGGGAGCAACTTTGAAAGATGGGACAAAGAACAGGCTTGCTCATTGCATGTTATAAAAGCAGTGGATTCTTGACATTCAATTTTTTTCTCCTATAATGCAACACACCACATATACAAGTATTCATCTGGGCCTTCTGTGTTGCCCTTATGGGACTTGGGGACAAGGGGAGCCGATGTAAACATACCGATGCTCATGACGCTTGCTGTGCTATGAGTGATCAAGTCTGTTGTCTCTGACCCAAGGGTCTTGTGTTCTCTGCAAGCATCCATAAAACAGTAACAGGTTAATTTAATAGTTTATAAAAGTATGGTAAAATAAAATTTCAGTTCTGAGAGTTTTGGTGACAAGGATGGGATGCTGATGGAGACATGGCTTTCTGGAAGAGGAAGAACAATGACTCTGTAAATCAGGTTCAGAGAGATGAGAAAATTCCCTGGGATCTGGTGGTGAATGTTCTTGTCCAGGCAGTGGGGGGAGGGGTATGTGTGTGGAAGATGGGGGTGGAGGAAGGGTTTCTCACTGCCCTATCTGTTGATAAACACGAGTTGAATTAGTGCTTAGAGGGTGAGCTGCAAAAGGTAGGACTAAACAAGCCACCGAATGGTGCTTGATTGTTGCTGGTTGCTCATTCTCTCTTCCTGGTGGGCAGAGGCAGGAATGTTATCAGGACAATGGGTGAGCAAGCTCCCTGGTCCCAGCTGAAAGGCAGTGTGTTTGTGGCGACAGAGTTAGGAGTCCCCAAAGCCAAACAACTGGTGTCAGTAACAAGGACCTTGCTGTTTATATAGTGCTTTCCATGAACATTGGCTTAGACGAGCTGCAAACATCCATTAAGCCACGAGCAGGGATAGTGAACGCAGAGCCTCGCCTAATAGCTCAGAGGTGCTGCAGTCACGTACACAGCTCGCCCATATCTCAGCTTGGCCAGTGAAAGGTGGGCACTAGCCACAGGGGTCTCCAAAGGCCCCCAGCACAGCATGGTGGAGCTGCAACAGAATGAAAGGGGGCCCTGGGCCCTGGTGCCCGCTGGAGGTGTGTTAGGAGGTAGTAGTACTGATGCTTAGATACTGATCCTGGGGTGAGGGGTCAGAAGATACATCTCCTTCCTGCCACTCCTGCTGTCTCATCATAGCCTCATCTTCCTACTAGTATTTAACCCCTGCCCTTTTGTCTGGGGAAGAGCATAGTCTGGAGACTGTTGCTGTAGATCCCAACGTGTGCTCAGATCAGTTCCTTGGTGACTGAATTCAACTTGTGGGATTTGGACACAGTTGGAAGTGGGGAAGTGGGGAAGGAAAGCTGATGTGACCTACTGGGTGGGGCTTCTGGGCTAAGTCAGTGTCCTGTTGTGGTTTCCACTGCCGAATGCATAATTGGTAAAGATGTTTTATATGCTTGTGAATGTCCGTAAATGTCAGAGGGAATTTTCCTGTTCAGGGATGACTGCTTGTACTGTCTGGCATATCCAGCAGAGACAATTTATAAACCCAGAGGGGGACAGGGAAATCTGAGCTTTTCCTTAAGGGCACAAAGATAACCAGAGTATTAGGGGAGGCTGTTATTCAGTACAATGGCTCCATCTTTCTGACACAGCCACCAAGTACTCATCCACCCCGCCTTTTTTCCCCCCTGAAAGCAGTTATTAATCTACTGCTAAGCTATCTTGAAACTGAGAATCTTATGAATAGAAGCCTGTGACTCTCAGGCTGAATATTCTCAATTTGGAATGGGTCAATCTGGACTCAGAAAAACAAGGTGGGAAGGGTCCAACAAGCCTCTCTTTGTCAAATGGGAATGATATATTTAAGAGTGCAGCTCTAGTGGCATCTGAGATGCCACTGAGTTTTACATGAAAAAGTGATAGTCATCTCTTTGGGAGAAACTTTATGCCCTACTCCACTGCCTGAAGCAAAGTTATTGGCTCATTGGGACCTTTGATTCAAGGAGGTTTATCTGTAACCCTGGGCTTAGTTCACTGATGGTTCAGCTACGGTAATGTCTGATGGTGTCCACTGGGTGGCAGCAACTATCCAACCTGACTGGCAATTCTGGAAGACCAACCACAGCACAATGGGCTGAATTTAAAGCCATCACCCTTGCCTCAGACAGTACTGCCAAGGACTCCTTCTGACTGCGTGTTTGTGTGTGGAGGAAAATGGGCCATGAAATATCTCACCATTTCAGGTGGGGGCTACTTTTGCACTATTGCCCCCTGTAATTATTGGCAGTAACACCAAGGACCAATGAATGAGTCTAACCTCTTTTGTGTGGGTCATTATGGATAACAGACTGACCTTAGACTACAGCCTGGCTGTGGTAGATGGAATAATGGCCACCCCAAAATGTCCTCATCCTAATCCCCAGAACCTGTGAATATGTTATTTTACACGGTAAATGGGACTTTGCAGATGTGATTAAGTTCAGGATATTGCTATGGGGAGATTATCCTAGATTGTCTGGATAGGCCCAGTGTAATCACAAGAGTCCTATAAGAGGAAGGAGGAGAGTCAGAGATGAGAGGGAAGATGTAAAGTTGGCAGCAGAGGTCAGAGAAGAGAGAAGATGTTTCAAAGATGGAGGAAGGAGCCATAAGCCAAGGAACATGGGAAGCCTCTAGAAGCCAGAAAAGGTAAGGAAACAGATTCTCCCCTAAAGCCTCCAAAAGGAATGCAGTCCTGTGGACCCATTTTAGACTTCTGGCCACCAGAACTTTAAGTTAATAAATTTGTATTGCTTTAAGTCACTACACATTTGTGGCAATTTATTACTAGCACAGATTTTGGTATGGAATGTGGGGTGCTGCTGTAACAAATACCTAAAAATGGTGCTTTTTGATGGGCTTTGAAAAGGATAATAAGTAGAGGCAAGGCGCATTTTGAGGAACATGATAGAAAAAGCCTAGATTGCCTTGAATAAACTGTAAGTATAATAGAAATATTGATATTAAAGACTTTGCCTATGAGGGCTCAGGAGGAATTGGGGAACATAGTAGAGAAAAACCTATATTTATTAATATTTTAGAGAATACATAAATTGTTATGAACAGACCCGTGGTAGAAATATGGATGCTAGAAGCACTGCTGATGAGGGCTCAAAAGGAAATGAAAAACATGTTATTGGAAGCTGAAAGGTGATTCTTGTTACATGGTAGCAGAAAGCTTACTGTTGAAAGCAAAAGTGTTGAAGTTGCAGCCTTGTTTCTTCCCGATGCTTATAGTAAAATGTGAAAGGAAACAGATTAAAGGAAGAACTGTTAAGCTAAAAGGAACCAGGACTTGATAATTTGGGAAGTTCTCAGCCAATCCATATTTCAAAAATGCTAAAATTAGGAGATTGACTGTCAAGAATTTGTGCCCTGAAGAGAAAGCCAAGGGTGTGGTTGGACAACTTTTTGCTAGTGCCTTAGAGGGATCAAAAGGCCAGAGTATTCAATCATACAGAGGGCTCTTTGAGAGATTAGACATGACTCGTGGATCCCATAAACTAAGTAGAAACCAGAAATAAAGATGGAACTATCTTGGAAAGATCTGTGAAGAACCCTTTTGCCTAATGATATGAATCTCTATGACATATGCAGGAGACCCACAAGGTTTTTGAGAATGTTCTGTGAGCAAAAACACTTCCAGCTTGGATTGAAAGGGAAAGAGACAGGATCAAATGAAGGAAGCTTATAGGATTCCCAAAATTCTACAGGTAGGAAGCAAGCTAATAAAACTACTCATCTGCAAACATGTGATACCCTTCAAGAAAAAGCAAAAATGACTCCAAGAGTAAAGCCTCAGGCTGAGAGGATTATTCTCAGGTCTCAAAGCCTAATGGAATTTTCCCCACTGGATTTCAGAATTGCTTAGGAGCAACGATTTTTTTTTTAAACTTTCATTTTCTCTCTACAAGTTACTTTTTATTACATAGGAAAAAACAGTAACTATAGTGGGTAAATCTGGCACCTTAACCAAGTGGTCAAAGCTAACATTACTAGTTGATGGGACAAATGGAAATTGTGTGCTACCTAATAAGATGCAACGAGAAGAACACAGCATTACTTCTGTGAGATTCCTGTCAAAAATATGACCTGGATCTGATCTTGAGGAAACATAAGGACAAACTTAAATTGAGAGATGAACTATAAAATAACTATTCTATATTCTTCCAGATGTCAAAGTCATGAAAGACAAAGACATACTGAAGAATTAGTCCAGATTAAAAAAGAACAGAAGACACATGATCTTGGATTGGATCCTTGAGTAATATATATTTTTTTCTCTTTTGCTATAAAAGATATTAGAACAATGGATGAAAATTAAATAAGGTCTGTAGATTACATAATAGCTGTGGATCAATGTTACTTTTCCAGATTTTAATAACTATACTATGGTTATATAAGGACTCATACTCATTTTTTGATAGAAGTTCACGTTCAGGTGTTTATTATGTCTATAAATTTCTCACAAAGAGTTCAAGGGGAAATACACATACACGCAAATATATATTTACATATATAGACAGAATGATAAACAAATACAGTAAAACAATAACATTTGGTGAATCTGAATCAAGAGTATATGGGGATTATTTGTGTGTAATCCCAGATGAAGATTATTTATTCCCAGTTTGGAAAGTGTGGCAGCCCCACAAGTGTGCTGCACAGCGTTGCACTGACTAGAGTGAAAGCTAACCTACTGTAACAGTACAGTGGCTTAAAGAACAAAGACCTCTGTTCTAATTCCCACAGCAGTCCAGAACAGGTAGGTGGGCCCATTGGCTCTGTGCAGTCATTCGGGGCTCCTTCCGTCCCGTTTCTCCCCACCCCTTAGGGCACTGTCCTCCCCTACATGGTTGAAGGCAGTTTGCAGGCCTGTCATGTTCCAGCTCATGAGAAGGGCTGAGAAGGTGGTAGGGCACATATGGAATGTTTTAGGGCCCGGGCCTGGAGGTGGCACACATCACTTCTAACCCATATTCCAGATGGGGAGAACTTAGTCACGTGACCGCACTTAGTTGCCAGGGAGGGAGTCTGTGGTGGGGAAGGGGGTGTGGGGTGGAGCTGGCCATATGCTCAGCTGAAACTATTCCTATGGAAGAAAAGTGGGCTCGGTTTGGTGGACGGCTATAAGCTTTGCCACAAGTAGCCTGCGTAAACCTCTACTGTTAAATTTATAGCATAGTTTTATTTATTTATCTTTCCCCACCAGACTGTTAGCCCCTTGATGACCCAGGACTGTGCTTTCTCTTCTGAATTCCCACTGTCCATCTAGCTCACTTCCCCTCACACTCGAGCACTCATTGTGTTTCTGTTGAAGAACGAATGAGGCAAGTTAAGTGTGTGGGTCTTGGGGAGCAGGACAGGGCCAAAGATGAGTGATACTTTCATTGCCTAGTTCGGAAAGCAAAGCTGGGCTTACCTAGGGCAGAACACACCAAGTTTGAATATGGCATTTGGTGAAAAGCTTTGCTGTGAAAAGAATGAACTCATTCAACCCCACCCGCAAAAGGGCACAATTGAAATGTGACTCTACAGTTCAGCTCAAAAGAAACAGTTGCCTCATTGTCACCAGGTGACCTCACTTTTCTCGGCAGTCATCAGCATGGGAAGATATAAAACAGGTGAACCTGTGAATTTACACTAGTTTTAAACAGAGGTAGAGGATGTAAAAGTAGTTTTGAAGCATATGGGAAGAGTGCGTATTATACAAAACCTGATTTCCCAGCCGCGTGGTGGGATCAGAGGAGCAGGGGCCACAGACCTTTGTTGCAAAAGACCCCACCCTCCGCTCCCTATAGAAGGAGAGTTTCCAGGTGGCCTAAGTCAGCAGAACCGAGCTGGGCTCCCCCTCCAGGACTCCTGGAGACAACAACAGATGGCAGATAGGCAAAGCAAATTAATCAAGCCACCAAATGTTCTCAGATTTGGTTTTCAAATTCACTGGGCCAGTTACACATGGCCCCTGTTGTTATTGTGCATCATATTTATTTGACAGCTTTGTCCAGCCCTTAGATTTCTCTCACTGGCTCAGGCTAAAGAACATATGCCTTGTTATTTCAATTAGCATTTTCCAAAGTTCAAGGGAATTCTAAGGCAAAAAAAAAAAAAAAAAAAATGTGTGCCAGGAGTTCATGTACAACAGCCCTCCGTGGGGCCCATTTTAGTGTTCTGGTGCAGCCTAAAGGGTAAGTCTTTTTGAAAAATGGGTTTTAGAAAAGCTCCTTGAACATGTACAACATGCCCTGTTGGGATTCTTGTCCATCTCTCTAGAGGAGTAGGTCATGACTTTTAAGATTTCTTGCCATCCCTCTAGCTCTTTGCATCATCCACATGAGAGCCCGGCTTAGTGGGGAGCAGACTTTACTATACACACTCTAACCACCCATCCATTATCTGAAGCTTTCAGCTGTGAGTAGGCAGCCAAATGTCAACGTGGCATGAAACTGCAGAGAAAGCAGGGACAAGGGCCAGCAGAGCACAGGGTGTGGGTTTTGCTCACAGAGCATCTGGATGCTTTGTGTCACTTCTGCAGGATGTTTTTAATGTCAAAAGAAATAGCCTTCTGGGAAGAACTATGTGGGGCCAATTTGGTCACAGCACGGAGGTGAGGAGAATGGGAGCCATCAAGGGATGGGAGCAGGCAAGGCGGGCACATCCCCAGCAGGACACAGAGG
>RJWJ010020193.1:0-29379 GCA_004363605.1 Indri indri | reverse complement strand
GTGAGTTCACCCTGCCTCTTTTTTGCTCCTTGCATGTTATTTGTGAGGAAACCAGAGCGTTTGGCTGCAGAGTTCCCACAATCAGAATTTTGCTGGTTAGGTCCAGAGTGTCCTTATCTCGCGCTTCTGTCTCCTACATTTGCGGTAACCTGGTAGTTAGTGCTGCAGAGGCGGCCCTGTGCGCTTCCACTGGGAGGTGCGTCCTCTCCAGCTGTCCTGCCCTCTGTGACAGTAGCAGCTGTTGGTGGTCGCCATCTAGATGCTGAGCGCAGTACGCAGGTGGTGCTAATGCTAGGCAGGACTGAGCACCACGGCTTCACATGGTCCCCTTACTCCTTGCATGGCCCTTGGACAGAGGCAGCGGGCCTAAGCTGTAGAACTTGCCCCCAAGGAGGGACCAGCAGTCCAAATCTTAGCATCCATGGTAGTGTCAAAAACGCAGGCCCTCGCTGGCTTGAGATCAATGTCCAAGCGTTAACACAGGCCTCCAGCCATGGCCAGCACCCAGAGCAGGGGTCTAGCTCCCAGGGAGAGGGGCTGTCAGGAGTAGATACCAAGACCAGCTGAGTGGCCTGGGGTTCAAACTGAGGCGGCAGGACCAGGCTGCAATGCGGGGGTGGGGGGTGAAAACTAGGAACTGAGGCAAAAGCTCCGTCATAGCCCCTCCAGTCTGTGGGGTTATGAAGGGAAACTGCAGCTCAGTAGCCCCGTAGGTTCTAGGAGCTCTCGGGGTCACAGGAGCCTTGGTGGGGGGCCGTGGGGACGGACTGTCTCTGGCAGACTTCTAATTGGCCAGGCTTGGCTCTCTGCTTGGAGCTGATACAGAGGGGAGGGGACAGAGGCTGAGAAGTCGCAGTGGGCAAGATAGTCAGGGAGGTCGAGAGCCCCTGTTTGGGGGCAGTGGCGGTGTCTGTCTGTCTGTCTGTCTGTCTACCTCCTTCCCCTGGCCGGCCAGCCTCTATTTATGGTTTAATGCTATGAGCACAGCGCAGCGCAGCAGCCTCGCAATAGGGAGAATAAACTGTTCTATCCATCAGCAGATGGTGACCAGTTTGGAGCAAAAAGATACACGTAAAAACGGAGATAGCAGAACAAGGCAGGGTAGTGGTAAGACAGTGTTCACAGGAGTTCAGACAAGGAATCGTGACAGGGTGGAGACTTCAGGGAAGGTTATTTTTCTGAAACCTTTTGTGAAAAATTTCAAATGCCCAGAAATACTGAGAAAATACGTCTACCACTTAGACAATTCACATTTTGTCATATTTGTTTTATCGAGCTATATGTGTGTAACGGGAGTTGTGTGTATCACACACACACTCAGACACTCCTTTATGTATGTGTTTGTTTATTTCTGCTCAGTCATTTGAAACTAAGTAGGAAACACCAAGATACTTCATCCCCGATGCTCCAGCACACGGTTCCTAAGAGTAAGGATACTCTCCTACATAACCGTAATAGCACGAGCACATGTAAGAAAATTAACAACTATTCCCTGGTATCGTCTAATATTCAGGCTCTATTCAAATTCAAGTAAGAGTTTGCATAACAACAACAGCTAGCATTTACTGGGGAAGGAGAATAGCTAACAATAATTGGCAGTGTGCTCAGTGCTTTATGGTTATTACCTTATCTGATCACCCTGACAGGTATGTCGTTAGGCGTTATTGCTGTAGCATTATATAGGCAAGGAAACAATTTCAAGTTCAGGGGGTGAAGTGACTCATTCTGAAGCCACACAGCTAGTCGGAGAGCTGTCCAGAAAGTATCCAGCCATTGTTACTATAACGAGAGCGGTTACGTGGCTGGCTGGACAGCCCTTGGATGCAGTGGGGCCGCTCCAGACCTAAGGCTTTCTGACTCTAGAACTCCCCCATTCAGCCTCTACTCTGGTACCTAACGTGCCTTCACCTGGGCCTTCAAGACCAGGGGGCTTTGGATGTAAAGAGAAGGGGAGGTGGGATTCCAGGGGAGTGGGGGGAAGTCCCGAGGACACAGTTTAGACACCCATGAGGCTTCGGGGAGAGCAAGGGACAGGCCTGGCTGCAGCTTGCAGCTGACTTCATCCCTCCGTTCTGCCTCACCCAGGCCTTTTGATCAGGCATTGCTTATTTTCTCTTCCGCTAGGATTGAGTAGGGAAGGTAGAAATTGATTGTCAGCAACTTTGATGAAAAACCTGGCAAAAAGAAGGAAATCTGCAGTGTGGAGATGACCTGTGGACCTGGGTTTTCCACGTGGCCCAGTATGGTGTGTCGGGCTGGGTGGCAGAATCTCGCCACCCCGGGCAGCCCGAATTTGAATGTCGAAGGCTCTTGCAGGAACAGCTCCTCTGCCTGGGGGTGGTGGGGCACCCTCGAAACGCAGCCAGTCTTGTTGCTCTGTGTGCGGGCCTAACTTTTTCGCTTTTCTCCCTCCCCCAGCTCGCAGACCTCCGAAGAGAGTGCCATTGAGACAGGTTCCAGCAGTTCCACCTTCATCAAGAGAGAGGACGAGACCATCGAGGACATTGACATGATGGACGACATCGGCATCGACTCCTCGGACCTGGTGGAGGACAGCTTCCTGTGACTGGTGGATTCGGGGTGCCTTCCACTCCTGGGGCCACCTCTGGAACCCTTTCAGAAAACCACTTTATTGCAATGCAGAGGTTGAGAGGTGGACTTGGACGATGTGTGAAGAGAAGGCCCCAGCCACGGGCCTCAGGGAGCCTTCCGAGTATGAATGAATGGGCCATTGTTAAGATGGAACTTTCTCGGCGTTGCTTCTTGCAACGCTTCAGTAGCATCTCAGTGGTGTGTGAAGTTTGGAGGTCGATGGACAAGGGAATAATAGGCCACGAAAGACGAACTGTGTGTTTCACGGGCATTGGTGAAATCCCGATGTACACGATTTGTACTGCGACAAAACTCCAGCATTGTAATTATGTAAATAACTCTAACCCAGGATGTGCTTAGATTCGTATTTTCTCTGGACTTCCGAAGAGACCACTCATGCCATCCATGTACTTCCCTCCTGAAACCTGGTGTCAGCTGCTGTTGAACTGTCTTATGAAGTGCATGAAAAACCACTTTTGAACCTTAAAAGGTACTGGTACTATAGCATTTTCCTTTTTTTTAGTGTTAAAGAGATAAAGGATAATAATTAACCAACCTGTTTAATGGATTTGGGTCATTTAGAAGCCCAAGAACTCATTTTCATATTGTAACCTAAGTTTATAATACTACTACTGTTATCGATTATGCTAAATGTATAATATGTAACATGATTTCCCTACAGAGAAAGCACAATTAAAAAAAAAAACCCTTACTAAGTAGGTGACAAGTTTGACATTTATATTGAATAACATGTTTCTCTATAAAATATGGCAGTAGCTTTAGTGGGTTTAATTTAGTTGAACATAGAGAACAAGGTAAAAGTAGTGTTGTCCAGGAAGTCAGAATTTTTAATTGTGTACTGAATAGGTTCCCCGACTCATTGTATTAAAAACAATTAACTGCCCTCTGAAATAAGGTGATTAGAAACAACAAACAAAACCCCCAAGTCCTAAATGTCCTCAATATAAATACATAAACCTATGCTGAACATGACTTCTGTTCTTACCCGGTGGAAAATATAATTGTCAGCATAAAGACTGGATTTGCAGAGGTTTGTTGCATGCCTGGTGATAACTTTGGTGGATGCCAACATATACAAATATATATATATATATTTTAAATCTGTGAACCTTAAAAGGGTCATAAGGATGCCCGGACATGAGCCCCCTTCTTTTATCTCTTACCCCAAAGAGAACAGGTTTGAAACCCTGAGACCATTAAGGCATTGTTTAGCGAAGGCTGTAAACATCCTTAGCCTGCATCCTTCGTTCTCAAATGTAACTGGCATCAGATTCTGTGTCCCCATCCCTGATATTCTGAAGTATTAAGTCTTGGGGAAGCAGGAACCTGCATTTTTATAAACTCCTTGGCTGTTCGGATCAGCCAGTTTTCAGAAACACTGTCTCAGGTTACAGGAAGTTGCCATGGGAAGCAAATAATTTGGAATTTGGAACTGGGCTAGAAGTCAACCACGTAGGAAGCCTACTATTTAAATCCTTGGCTTCAGGTCAGTGACATTTAATGCCATAGAGCTAGCAATTGCCACCCATTAATTTAACTTTCCAGTCTTAGCTGAGGCTGAGAAAGCTAAAGCTTGGTTTTGGCAGGTCTTCCAAATGTAAAGACGCTGTTTCCCGCTGCATGGGGGGACTGAACCCAACACCCCCACCCTGATCCCTGCCAAGGAAAGGCGTCTACAAAAATGATGCAATTCAGTGTGCCAAATCTCTGTATAACCAGGTCAATATTTTGGTGAAAAAAATTAAAAAGTTGTACTGATACTTCGGGATCCCATGGGAGGATGAATCGTCACCTCCATCCAGACTGTCAAGCTGGTTGGCGTGGGTTCACTGGCATTCTTTGCAATACTGCTTAATTGCTGACACCGTATGAAAGAAACATGGGCTGTGATTACTGCAATCACTGTACATGCTACCGGCAGGTGATGCTTTGGCAGAGGTGGAAGCAGTAACAAAATACTTGACTACCTGCTGGTGTAATCGCAAATGCAAGCCCCAACTTTCTTACTCACCTGTTTCATAGTAAGCGTGAAGACTGAGCCAGATTGGCCAATTAAGAGCGAAAACCTAACTAGGTTTTGTAGAGCCAATTAGACTTGAAATACATTTGTATTTCTAGAATCACCGCTGAAGCATTCTGTCTGTCACTCACTGTCCCTTGTACAGCCTTATCTTGTTGGTGCTTTGCATTTTGACATTACTTTTGAGCCTTGCATGACATCACGAGGCTGGAGGAAACCTCTCAGACCACCAGTTTCCAGCCCTAACAAATGCTCCCCCCTGAATTTGTACACGACTGCATTTTTTAAAAAAGCGTTTTCACCGTATCCCAGATTTGTTTTCATTTTTGGCTTTCTGCAAAGTCCCCAGAAGACAATTTGCCAACCCTTCCTTCTTTCCATTTTTATGATGACAATCAAAGCTGGCCTGAGAAACTCAATTTGTGACTTTTTAAACCATCAATGATGTCCTTAAAATGTGGTCTGCCAATCTGTACAAAATGGTCCTATTTTTGTGAAGAAGGACGTGAGATTAAGTGATGTTATACATCAATATGTATATATGTATTTCTATGTAGACTTGGAGAATACTGCCAAAACATTTATGACGAGCTGTATCACTGCCTTTGTTTATATTTTTTTAACTGTGATATTCCCCACTGGCACATTAACTGTTGCACTTTTGAATGTCCAAAATTTATATTTTAGAAATAATAAAGAGAAAAATACTTAACGTGTTCCCAAAACAACGGTGTGGTGAATGTGTGAGAAGAACTAACTCGATAGGGAGAGTCTGCCGATCCGAGATGTATCACAAATGCCCCTGTTCCTGTTTTTATTTTAAAACGTGCAAATGAAGATCTTTATATTTCAATAAATGATATATATAATTGAAAGTTACGCTAAGGTTCCAGCATTTGTGTCTTTAGTTTAATTGTAAAAATGGAAGCAATCCTGTTCAGCATACTTTCTTAGCAACATTCCGGTAGGACTCTGTGTTAGGCTTTTGATGAACTAGTAGAAAATTCAAAATTTAAGACGTTATTTGAGCTAGTGAGTTCTCAGACACAGCATTTGATTTAAAGATGACCAACACTGGCTTATCTTTGATCCTATCTTTTTTGTTTTGTTTTTTTTTTTAATCTTTATTGTGGTGTTTTTCTTCCCCAACATAAGGAATACAGGACTGCACTTACTCTGTGTAACATTCAACGGTTGTAGGTGTGTATAAAGTAAAATGTTAAAGTCTTCTTTTCACGTCTTCTTCCCTGTCCCTATTTCCCAGAGGCGAAACCGAATCATTTGGTGTGTGTTCTTTTAGCATTTCAGTCCCTTCTTTGCGTCTGCAGACGGACATATATACGCATCTCTACTTTTGCTTCATATTTTACCTAAATGGGATTGTAGTGTATGGAATGCTTTGTAATGTGCTTTTTTTTAAAACAGACCATTCATTATAGCAGATTTAGGTTCACAGCAAAATCGAGCGGAAGGTACAGAGATTTCCCATACACCCCCCGCCCCCACACCCTCCCAGCCCCCAGCACCCACATTCCCTGCATTTATTACAGCTGATGAACCTACATTGACATCTCATCACTCACTACAGTCCATCATGTTTTTTTCTTTTAATGCTATGTTTTAGGGATCTCTGTGAGACGCATATATAGATAGAACTCTCTCATTTTTTATCAGCTTCATAGGATCCTATTAGGTAAATGTGCTGTAATTTATGCAGTCTCCTTCCTATAAAATGGATTTTTAGTTTCTAATTCTTTGCCATTAAAATGACTTTATGAACATCCTTGCAACACACATTTTTGCGCACATACGGTAATGTTTTGTTTGGATAGATTCCGTCAAATGAAATCGCTAGGCCAAAGGGTGTGCAGAAATAAATTGACGTTGCCCTCAAGTCTTCAGATACAATTGCCACATAAATTCTCGAACGTCTGCGCGTGAATCACTGGCTTTGCAGATTATCTGCGGTGTTCTATTCTCCTCTGCCCGACATTGCCTGGGAGTCAAAATAGGATTGGAGGAGATGCGATAAGTGTGGGAGCGTGGAGGTTTTGTGTTCTGAAGCATGCCGAAGCAGGTGGCTTTGGGAATTTAAAAGAATGATACAACTCACCTTATTTTTGACTCGTGGATAATGGAAATTGATTGCGTTGTGAACAATCGGAATATACCACCTTATTCCAACATAACTCTTTATTACCCAAATTCAAGTAGCCTGCGGATCAGAGCAGACCTCCTTAAAGCTCCAAGGAGCTGGCTATAGATTGGGCATTGGCTCTACCTCAGTTCCAGCTCCGGGAAGGAAACAGATCACCGGGAACAACAATTCTGCTGATTAAACAATAGCTACCTAATACAGCATCAACACTGGGTGCTCCAAACTTGCCTGAAGAGTTCGTTTTGTCCTCCTTTCTTTAAATATATAATTCTCCCTCTTAATGCAATGCAGACAACTCTGCTTACTTTTTCTAGTCATGATAAATAAAAATGACTTTTACTATTGGAGGGTTTTAAAACTTTTCAAAAATCCTTTTGCACTTACTTCTTTTGATTCTTACAATAACCGTTTTTTGATTCTCACAATGGCAGGGAAGACATTTTCTAGACGAGGAAAACAAGATATTAAAAGACACAAATGACTTTTTAAAAAATAATGTAACTGAATAATGATAACAATGGGATTAGAAATTCCAAACATACTAATTCCAGTGTCATTTACACTACAACAAACCATGGGAAAAGTGAGAGGTACTGGGAAATATCAGCATTCAGAAGTAGGTTGCTTTGCTTCTTAAGATATTTTAAAAGACAAGCAATGGGCTACTCAGCCTGTAGAACTATTGTACACATTTGTCATCAGAACAATTTCTTTTCAGGCTATAATACAACACTTCTAATAATGGGTATTATGATTTTAATAGCTATGTGCTTCATAAAATGCAGCTCAGGAAAATGGCTTAGAATATCAAAATCCATCATAAACTAGGCAATTTTCTGTGGGATAACAGAGTGATAGAAATGCTTCATTATCTCTGATTCCAAATACATGTAGGGATTAAATCCAACAACATTGTTATGGCAAAATTATTATACTGTGTTTATAACAGACGCAATTTTTTCACACACCCCTCCTCCCCCCATTAAAATATATCTGAAAATACATATGTGGCCTTAATTTGCAGATGATAACCTTCTGTTCCACCCGGTTAGGTAAATAGCACTTGTGTCCCAGAGAATAATGAATGTATTCTCCAAAATATTTTCCTACATGGGTAATGTTCCCACCGCCCACGTTTTAGTTTACACGTAATGCGATGGAGACATCAGGACTGCATGGTCTCGCATGGTAGAAGGAGCGTATTTGCTCCCTGTTTCTGGTTTATAGGCTAATTGGAATTTTAAAGAGATTTACCACATTATGCTAGCAGATGGTATTTTGCTTTATCATTATTCATGGGTATTAATGACTTCCCTCTGGAGCTTGTGTATCCTGTCTATTTTGAATTTCATTACATTTCATGCTGACTGCTCCAAACAGGATCAGATCCAGTATTTTCTGTGTGGTGCTTGAGTTGCAGATTGTTTGGTTGGTCAAAGTTTTCGACTTGATTAGGAATGTAAGTAACTCTTTGAAACGATGAAAGCCTTTTTCTTCCCTGTCCTGAGTACCCCATCACCCTTCTCATTTCGTTCGGCTTGCTATCCCACGGGGTTGTGTGTGATATCGAGCGTGTAAGAAGACAATTCCAGTGGATGCATCTTTTATTAGCCTGAGATTATCAGACACCCTTTCTTTCTTCCTGGAAAGGCTGGGGTTTGGTCTCCTAAATGGAGAAAATGCATGAGAACATGACGCCATGATCCAGCCACAGAAAGTCACTTTCTAATTAATTCCTTCAACAAATATATATTAGAGAACAGCCTCTTCTTTGTTTAGTTGGTCTCTAAAATGCTTAAGCCTAAAGGAAGCAGCTGGCAGAGCTGATTCCAACCAGCTAATTACCTAAGGGGCACATGACGTCACAGAGAAGAAAATTGTGGTAGGTGGAGGTCATGGTCCTTCCTTGGAATAACAAAAAGCCAAAGGAGTGGGATACAGCATACAGTTTGCTGGAACCTTCTGATAAAACTGAAGCTTTTCTGCAGTCAGAGGACAAAGTGTCATTGGAGCATCTGAGAACAGAGAACTGGGGCTGGGGTAGTGGGACCTGGTAGCCTTGTCCCTGCAGTGCCTGTCTTTGCTTTGATTCTAGACGCTTCCATGGCTGCCTTCTCATCCATCCTCCCAAAATTCTTCATCTGTCCTTCAATGTTATTGGGCTAGGCACTTGTTTTCAGCCCTTGGATTCAGGGATTAATACGACAGATAAGATTCCTACATCCTGGAAAAGAGAGTCTCTCTTTAGACCATATTTGTTTGGTGTACAGTATAATAAAGACAATGTGTCCCTCTGGGACAAACACTGGTCAGATTTGCTTGCAGCTCATTATAAAAGATTGGGGTTTCCTAATATTTTGTAGTTTTTAATGCACTTACATATATTTTGATAATTTATTTATAAATATTTCATGATTTTTGAGGTTATTATAAATGGCATTTTTTCAATTTCTATTTGTTGCTAGCTTATAGAAATGCAGTTGACCTTATATTCTGGAACCTTATACATTTCTTAGGATTTTTAACATAGACAATGATGTTACTTGTAACTAAAGACAATTTTACTTCTTCCTTCCCAATGTGGCTGCTGTTTATTTTTTCTACTAACTCCACTGGTTAGGACCTTTAGTACAAAGTTGAACGGAAATAGGGAAAACCCATATCCTTGCTTGATAGCTGATATCAGGAGGGAAGCATTCAGTCTTTCACTATTAAATATGATGGAAGCTGTAGGTTTTTCTGGTTTTCTGATACTGTTTATCAGGTTAAAGAAGTTTCTTTCTATTCCTAGTTTGGTGAGAGGTTTTTAATCCGGAATCGATGTTGGGTTGTGTGAAAAGCATTTTTCTGCATCTATTGAGATATCATTTTCTGGTGTTTTTTTGTGGTTGTTGTTTTGTTTTTTGCTGATACAGTCAGCCCTCTGTATCCTAGGGTTCCGTATTCCTGGATTCAACCAACCATGGATGGAAAATGTTTTTTAAAAATACAACAGTGAAGAAAATACAAATAAAAAACCAGTGCAGTATAACAGTTATTTGTGCAGCATTTATATTGTGTTAGGTATTATAAGTAATTTAGAGATGATTTAAAGTATACAGGAAGATGTGCACAGGTTTTGTGTAAACACTACACCATATAATGTAAGGAACTTGAGAATCCTTGGATTTTGGTATCCACGGAGGAGTCTTGGAACCAATCCCCTATGGATACTGAGGACTGGCTGTATGGTGAATTATATTGACTGATTTCCAAATTCTAAAGCAATTTTGCTTTCTTGAATTAAAATCTTCTTAGTTATGATTTATTATCCTCTTTACGTTTTGCTGGATTCAATTTGCTAATGTTTTTTTAAGGAGTTTTTAATCGATTTTCGTGATCGATGTCAATCTGTAGTTTTCTATTCTAATGTCTTTGCATTCATCAGAGTAATACTGGCATCATAGAATGAGATGGAAAGTGTTTCCTACTCTTCTATTTTCTCGAAGAGTTTGCGTAGGATTGGAATTATTTCTTCCTTTCTTCCTTAAACGTCTGATAAAATTTACCATTGAATCCACCTGGGGTTGGTAATTTCTGTGTTGAAAGATTATAAATTACTAATTCAATTTCCTTAATAGATATAGGGCCATTCAGGGTATTTATTTATTCTTGAGTAAGATTGGATAATTTGGGTTTTTCAAAGAATTTTTCTATTTCATAGTTATTGAATTTGTTAGCATGAAGTTGTTGATAACATTCTCTTATTGCAGGATCTATAGTGTTATCCCCTCATGCATTCATGATAGTGATAATTCATGTGCTCTCTTTTCCTATTGGTGATTTTGACTACAGGTTTATCAATTTTAGTTATAGTTTCAAAAAATCAGATTTTGGTTTCATTCTTTGTCTATTCCTTATTCCTTGCCATATTTTTTTCATTGATTTCTACTCTTCATTATTTCTTCCCTTCTGTTTACTTTAGGTTTAATTTGTTTTTTTCTTTTTCCTAGTTTCTTGTGGTAGAAGCTTAGATAACTATTTGAGACCACAATTCTTTCTAATACAAGAATTTAATGCTATTAGTTTCCCTCTAAGCATTATTTTGGCTGCTTCCTACAAATTTTGATTAAGTGCAGTATGATAGATAATTCAGAGTATTATCAGAGCACAGAGAAAAGAGCCTTAATCAGGCTAGGAGAGAAGCATTTGAGCTAGCCTTTGAAGGATTTTTTTTTTTTTTCCAGGCAGAGAAGATGGTAGGAGCATTCTAAGCCAAAAGAGCAACAAGCCAAGATTCATTAATTGATATTTCTCTTACAAAATGGGCTCATGTATATTTGATAACTATAGTCTATAGCTACAACATCCCTTTGAAAGGCAGAGCCAGAGCCAGTCATTCCCATAAACCAGAAGTCACGATGGAGCCAAAAGCTTGTTTGGCTCTTGAAGGCATCCTCTTAGTTGATCCCACCTCAAATGAGAATGGTATTGGTCCAAGACAGAGCCAAAAGAAAAATTGCCCCATGTGAAATTCTTGGGTATTGATCAGAATAAAAGCAAAACGAGGTTCCAATGGAAGCAATAGGGCAGTGGTTTGGTTACAACTCTTAGGTATGGGTACAAAGTCATTTAGATACATTTATTTGTCAGAGAGGTATTACCTTGAATGCTCCAACTTCCTGTTTACTTCTGCAGCCATGAGATCCTCATCTCTGTCTCATTTCGTACTCTCTGCAGCAGATATTCTGTATATGAGTGAGCAGATTGGCTTGCTTAACGTTCTTTCTAAATATCATCTTTATTGCTTTTTCTAATAAAAATGTTGGAAAGCAGAATACTCAAATTCCCTTGCAGCTCCAGGGCTCAGTCTTTGAATCTCTTTTTTAAATCTCATCTAACTTCAAGGCTTCAAACACCATCTATATATTGGCAAATCCTAAATGTATATTTCTAAGCCAGGCCTCTCTCCTGAACTATAGCTTTGTGTGTCCAACTGCCTACTCGACATCTTCATTTGGATGTCAGATAGTTGGCCTATTTATTTATATTCCCAGAGACAGGATCTCATTCTGCTGCCCAGGCTGGAATGCAATGGCATGATCACAGCTCACTGCAGCCTCAAACTCCTGTGCTCAAGTGGTCCTCCCGCCTCAGCCTCCCGAGGAGCTGGAACTACAGGCATGCTCAGCTAGCAAATAGCTGACCTCTTAACTTCCAAACTTCACTCCTCCTTCCCTCAAGCTTGACATGCCCTCAGTCTCTGTCATCTTAGCTGATTGGCAACTCTGATCTTCCAGTCGCTCACGCCGCAGCTCTTGGAGTCGTCCTGGACAATTCTCTTTCTCACATTCTGTGTCTAATCTGCCAAGATCGTGGTTCTATCTTAACATTCAGAATCTGGCTGCTTCTCACTGTCTCCGTTGCTACCACCCTGGGCCACACCACCGTCACCTTCCACCGGTGTGACTGCAGCCACCTCCTACAAAGTGTGCCTACTCTGGTCTCTCCCCTCCCTCAACAGACTGTCTTCAGGGTAGCAGCTAGAGTGATCCTTTAAAACGAAGCCATGGCCACTCTTTTGCGCAACACCCTGCAACGGCTCTCTGTTTTACTCAGAGTAGGACCAAAGTCTTTAAGTGAGCGGTCAACGCCCTTTGCGATCTGGCCTCTGTCACCTCTTCAATATCTCCTCTGCTCTCTTCTTGCTCCCTCCCTCCCCCCTCTGGCCTCACTGCTATTTCTAGAAGACAACAAGAACACACCCATGTTATGGCCTTTGAACTAGCTGTTCCTTTGCCTGGAATGCTCTTTCCCTCGTTATGTTTGGATAATTTCCTCACTTCCTTACCTGCTCAAATTCACTTTTTCCAGGAGGTTGACTGATGTAGCATCTCCATGGGCACCAGCCCCCACACCCCACCCCCACGCTGCCCCACCCCCAGCACGTCCTATCCCACCTACCC
The DNA here is from genome assembly GCA_004363605.1 of Indri indri. Lineage (NCBI taxonomy): Eukaryota > Metazoa > Chordata > Mammalia > Primates > Indriidae > Indri > Indri indri. The sequence goes on along the minus strand of RJWJ010020193.1, from coordinate 16,643 downwards.
TGCTCGACTTTCTCTTCCCCCACTTTTAATCTTCTAACTTACTGCAGTTTATTGATGTTATTTGTGGTTATTTTTGGTCTCCTCTGCTAGAATGTAAGCTACCTGATGACTGGATGTGCATGTTTTGTTCACTGATATGTCCCTTGTGCCTAGAACAGGGCTGGTCCAGAGCGAGTGCTCAGTAAATATTTGTTGCAAGACTGAATGAGTCACCCATGACGGAGGGAGCAGTTGCAGGGGGGAGCTTCAGGGCAGGAGACCAATTGAGGAAGCAACACTCAAATCTGGCAACTCCTGAAGCCAAACTAGATGTTGACCCGAAAGCTCCTTCGCATGTGTGCCAATCCCAAATGCATACTGCCTAATGGTTGTGTTCTTCTTCAGTAAAAAAGGGACGACAACCATGATAGCCAATGTATGGGATGTTTCAGGTAGGGACACAGCTGAACCGTGCTCCTCACTGTTCGATAGAGCTGCTCTTGAATCCAGAAAAATCAATCATTCCATGGAATGGACTCATCTGCCATCAGACTTATGGGAAGAATTATATTCCGTATTTTAAACAAAACCCAGAGTTTCACTGGCGACCTGTCCAAGCCTGGAGTGAGCAGGGCTAAAGGAAGAAGAGCTAGATGCAGCAACATTTTTGATCCCAAGCACTACTGGAATGAAGTACATGGGTGGTCTTGGGTGGTGGCTATTTTCATAAGACATGTGTATTTGCAGAACTTGTGAAATTCTCAGAAACACTGGCTTTTACATCACTAAGATTGAAAATTCGTTCCACTTCTGGTCTGAATAAGCAAACATTGTGTTAGTTCCAGTTCCTCTTCAAATTCAGGACTCTGGTTGGGTTTTGACGGGAGCGACTTGGCAAAGCACCCAGTCTACCCATAGAGGCAGGCTTCTGCGCAGAGTGCAGCCACAATGGTCTGTATTTAGATTATGCTATAGCTGAGGGTTAGCCACTTGATAGAACTCCTCGATGTTAATAGCGTCAGAGTGGAAATTCTTTATCCTTATAGCTGTACTACAGGGCAGGAGACCCCGGGCACTCACAGAGTAGGGAGTTCATTGCTCTCCCTTAAATTTTATACCCCTGGCATCTCACCTGCCTCACCTTGGTTGTGGTCCTGTTATAATCTCTTCTTATCTGAACCAAGTGGAGTTAGCATTAAATACTCCAGGAAATCTAGTAATAGAATTTCCTCATGCCGTTTTCCTTTAAACAGAGTCACCATCTTGGTTCTGTTACTCTCTGGCTGGTCTTGGACAAATCTTTCCCTGTTAGCATCTTGAAACTGTGGGGGGTTCTCTGTGGAAACACTGTTATGTTTTGGAATAACAATAATACCATTTTGCTGCTGAAAAAGACCATTTTCCTTCTGTTTCTTGTTTTTTTTTCAAGGATTGCCTCCCTTTCTTTTCTAAAACATCATTTATTCCATTTTTGTTCTCAAATCATTGTGTTTAGAACAACAGTAATTAAAAATCTTGTGGAAGGCTTTTATAAACTCACAATTGGGTTTAAACAAAGGCTTAATAGTCAAATTCTGGTTAGTTGGACTCCTGAAAAGTTCTAACTAGAATGATCATAAATCCAACCATTTTTTTTTTTTTAATAAACTAGGGAAGTCTTTTCTACTAATTTTTCTTTGTTCAATGCAGAGTTCTCTATATATTGCATTAGGTAAGACCAACCAATCTAGCTCCTCATAGCTCTGTGTCTGTTGCTTTGGTCAGACCACAATCAACAGACCTGGGTTACGATAAAATGTCCTGTACCTGGTCAGGAACAGTGCTCTGTGCACACGGATTCGTTGACTGTATTATGCTCCTAAGAAGCTGATTTTTCTGGGAAAAAGACACCAGCAGATCACATTCTTGAGAGCTAATAATGAGCACGCTTACAATGTGCAAAGACTGTTATCACATATTTTAACTAAGCCTCATGACAACCATGGGAAGTCATTCTTATTATTGTTCATATATTTTAGGTGAGCAAAAGAAAATTCCAAGAAAGTAGTAACACATATAGAATTACAAAGGAAGAGGTGTGATTTGTGCCCAGGTCTTAATTTTTAAAGGGAATCGAGTGATGACACAGAGAGGTTAGTGCCACTGAAAGAAGATTTTTATTACTTACCTCTCCCAAGAGGCGGGGCTGTGCCATGTCACACAGGGTCACATGGGGATGCCCCAGAGTCAGTCGGGGCGCAGAAGAAGGGGGAAGCCTAGGTCACAGCATCTGCTGGGTTTCTACAGGAGGCAGAACAGGGCAGGGTAAACAGCTTAGGCCTGGCTGGTCTGAGTAATTCCAGTCAGCTTTGGGGCATAGGGACCATCCTGAGTGGTCTGGTGCCTGGCCCTGGGTTGATCTAGGGCAAGAGAAATATTGAGTTGGTGTGTAGAGTTAGATAGAGGAAGTGGTTGGAGGTATGCAACCGGGACTGGTTGGAAGATTTGTATATGATTTTCGTGCACCTGGAAAGCTGGATTGCGGGGGAGATGGCAAGAACTTCGGCCATTAGTTCAGCCCTGTGATTACTGGATGCCAAACAGATAAAAATGGAATCTAAGAAAACAGAACAGGGAGGCATAAGGACAGGAGGCTGACTCTAGAGGCAAAGCTCTTTCCCTGAAAGCACCTAAACTCATCAAATTCTTCTCTTCCAATCTCCCCACCCCTTCCCCAACTCCAAACTTCCTAAGTTTGCAATATCAGTTATTGACACTGCCGGCCACTGAGTTGCTTTAGCTAGAAATCTATTTGCTAAGCCCTTCAGTTCTACTCACGAACAGCTCTTCAAGCTGTCTTCTTCTCTCTTTGTGTCTACACCCTTGCCTTGGCTCAGACTCTTGACTTCTCAGCCTCTGAATCCATCATTCTCCCCTGACCCAACAGACCTCCACCCTGTTTCTAGGACAATCTTCTGTAAATGAAAGATTTGACTATATCACCTCCTTGCTTGCATCCTACATGTCTTCCTATTTCCTTCAATTTCTCAGCAGAACATAAAGGGTCTTTCGTGATCTGACCCTTGCCTACCTCCTGGCTGTCCGTCCTACAAAACTGTGATATTGTGTCCCTCGGTTTCCCTGAGCACAGTCACAGGGCTGATACATGGTAGGGTCTTATTAAATGTTTGGAGAACGAAGAGAGACGGGGTGGCAGGGGGGAGAGAGGGGGTGGGGGAGAGACATCCAATTGGTTCTCTTAAAAAACCGAGTTTCACTGTGTGCAGGAAATGAATGAATTGCTAGTGTCATTTTGGTTACTGTGAATTTTCTCTTGCAAAGTTTATAAGATTTTTGTGCCTAGGACAGGGATTCTAACACATTCCAGTTTCTTAGAGTTCAAACCTCTTGCAGCTAAGAGCGGGGCCTGGAGAGGCTCTGGGCTGCAGGTCATTTCAAGCACCACAAGGGGCTGCTAGAGAGCAACAGACGCGCCACAGAAACTTCTTTCAAATTTCGCCTTTTGGCTACATCCTCATTTCCTTAGTCTTGGTAGGAAGAAAAATGTTCCCCTCCTTTTGGGGTTATATTTACTTAATAGATACGGCTCTGTCATAGGTTACCTATGCTTGCAATAAATTTCTTTATACCAATCCCTCAAAGTGCTCATCTGTCTTCTCTGCTGCGTAGAGGGGGACCCCTAATTTGCTTTCTCATTCCTCAACTTCCTGAACGCCATCTGCTGGAGCAAGGTGGGCCCACGTATCTGCGAGTGCATCAGCATCTCTGCGTCCATTGCCAAAGGATGCCTCTTCCGGGGAATAAATTGCAAAAAGTGCTGCTGCTTCCAGGCCAACCTGGCCCTACCCACCGGCAGCCTTTGCTTACTCTCTTGGTCAGGCAACCTGAAGCCAGAATTCTAGAACAATTAGTGGACTGAGAGGAGCTGAGAATAAAATTATAGACAGACAGACAGATAGATAGATATCATGTATCTATCTATATATTTTAAAAAGTATTTTCTGGAAATTTTGCAAGTAAACTTTGTACAGAATGGGTGTGTACCCCAAGCGGCTATCTGCACTTCCTAAATTGTTGAAATAAACTTTGCAATTATTCAATTATAGCTGTAAGGTCTTAGTCACCACGAGCACTATTTTCGTATCTCTTTCCAGGACGTGGAACTGACATCCCGTTGGGTCAATTGCTAATAGACTCCCACGGGGAGGCAGGTGAGATGATCTACCGTAGTTGTACTGCCAGTTCAAGACATTAAAAGAAATGCGGAAATTTTCCCAGATGATATAAGAAAGAGCGTTTTGTTTCTCCCTACAGCAGCCTAACCTGCTTTACCCTTTCCTATGCATTCCTACGTGGTCTCTTTCTTGAATTCACTGTCTTGTTTGATTATCTTATGATCTGTCAGTTAGATTAGGTTTGATGGCACAGATCACAAAATCCAAGTATCAATGGCTAATAAATGTAAAAACTTATATTTTATTTTACGTCAAAGAAGCCTGGAAGTCACCCAGACTGCTATGTTAACTGTACAGTCGTTAGAGACCCAGAAACTATCTTTCTGTCCATTCCCCCACCCTTAGTGTATATCTTCTAAGCTCAAGGTTACCTCATGGTCCAAGATGGCCACTGGGGCCCCAGCCATCAGGCCCAAGTTTCAGGGAGGAAATAAAGAAAGCAGAAGAGCAAAAGAAAGCAGCCTCCTTGCTGAGTCAGTCCCCTTAGGAGGGCTATTTTAGAAGCCTCATTCAACAGCTTCCATTCGTATCCCATTAGCCATCCCTATCTGCAAAGGATACTGGGAAATGTAGTTTTCTAGCTGGGTACACTGAGACCTTGGACGATATAGGAGTCTGTTATTAAGGCAGAAGGGACAATGGGTATGGAGTAGGCAAGCACAGACCCTACCACGTATGAGAACTCAATTCTCTGATGTCCTGTGAGAATGCAGAGAGTAGAAAACAAAATGCAACAGGAGTCACCCCACACAGAGTTGCTGCATCGCCGTGGACAGGCAGGGAATGCCTATCCGTTCCCTGGCCGATAGGCGCAGTCCCTCGGGCCTGCCTTACCCAGACGCCCCGAGCTTCCTTTGCCATCTACCTGTTCTCCGTCTCCAGTGCTGTCCTCACTCGTGCTCCGCGCTGACATAGGCACATATGCCGGGATGGCTCCTTGCGGGACCCTCAAGTTTACGAAGTCCCCAAGTGAGCCCAGAGACCACCCCTCCTCTAGCGTCCAAGTTCTGCTTCCTAAGTCACTCCCGGGTCCGCCCCTTCCCCTGTCTCCACGACCACCACCTGGATCAAGCCGGCATCGCCTCTCACCTGCACGGCGGCCACGGCATCTTGACTGGTCTCACCTGGTTTACTCTTCCCTCTCTCCAATCCATTCGCCACACGGCAGCCAGGGAAAGTATTATTTCTGAAAAAAAAAAAACCACAAACCTGATTATGTCACTGCTTCTTGCAAACCTTAGGGAAAAGTCTGGCACGGTGAGGACGGAAGGCCCGGTGAGATCCGGCCCCTGCCCGCCTCACTCCGAGCCGTTCTCCCTTCACTCTGGCCCAGCCACAGTGATTTTTTCCCCTCTTGCTAATGAGCTCAGTGCTTTCCTGTCTCAGGCCCTGGTTTCCTCTGCCTGGAATGCGCTTTCCTCCCTCCCCACCTCTTTGTTTGGAGAATCACCATGCATTGTTTTTGAGCCATCAAATCCACATACCCCCAAACCACGCCAGGTCGCTGTGGACTCTCATGGCTCACTGCCCTGTCCTTCGACGAGTTCATCAGCCTTCTAATTACTCGCTCAATTATAAGTTCCTTGAGGCCAGGCGCCCTCTGTCCATCCCTCTCTGGATCCGCCGTGCCTGGCAGGGCGCTGAACACCTACTCACTCCATGGTAGAATCCTTCATTCATTTGCTCTCTAACTCGGAAACATTTGTTGACATCCCTGTCCTCATTCCTGGTTCGGGTGTGGAGAAAGACTTAGTAAAACAATTTCCCAAATAGTTACTATGTTAGAGTTATAATCAGGGCTGCGATCAGAAAGAGAGGGCTTCAGGAAGGATGTAAACAGGACATAGGAAAGACAAGGGGAAGAACGGAAAGCGAGTTTTCTATCAAGGCAATGAACAGGAAGGTTTGGCCATCTTGACTCTAATCCTCATCTCCCTTCTCACCCCAGCCTTACACCAGACCCACGAGTTACATAAACCCAGCGTGAAACAGATTCAGCTGAAATATTTTTTAACCAATTAGTGGCCATTAGGGCTGCCTCCTTGGAGCTTCTGATTTCAGAAAAATAGTATAGAATCTCGCCTTCTGCTGATTCCTCTGCAATGCCTTCCACCATCGTTTTGCCCATTTTTCTACCCTCAGACTCTCTGCCGTCCTAGGCTGGCTCTGCTCCCGTGGGAGCCCGTGTAGTGCGGGACTCCACACGCCCAGCCACACGCGCCCGTGTCCATCCTCCTCTCGCTCCCGAATGGGGTCCACACGGAGAGCTGGGGTGGTGGGCTCAGAGCTTGCGGCCCACGACGGCCCCAGGACATTGAACTCAGGGGCTCAGAGATGGAGGAGGAGGGGAGAGGGTGCTGAGAGGCCGATCTTAAAGCTTTCTTTGAGAAAAGCCGAGATAATAAAAATAACAGTTTTCTAAAAATGTTTTTATTCAGTTTACATATACACATAATGAAAGAATGAGAACACCCAGGAGGGCTTCAGGGCAGCTTTGATAAAGATTACGGGGTTAACCCTCTATTCCCCTCCTCTGCCCTGCGTTGACATCAGCCACTGCTCACCACCTCCCGACACCCTCAATATGCGTCGAATGCTTGACAGCCAAGCACCTGGGTGTCCTAGAGCGTTAGCTCGTGAACGATGATGAATTTCCTGGCTGGAATTTGGAGATCAGAAGCTCCATTTTGGGGGCCCTCAGCTCTGGACACCCAGATTTCTCGTGGGCAAATCTGCCCTCTACCTGCCTTACCTGCGAGGAAGAGGAGGATGGAAGAAGCAGCCGAATTCTTCACGTGAAACCTCTGAGCTTGGGCCTGGGAGAGCCCGCCCAGACCCAGGCCCAGGCATTTTACCTGAGTAGGTAGGTAACCCCTTCCGCGAATTCTTTACTTCCTGTCCAGAGCGGCAAGTTGGCCACAAGGGGGAAGCATCGCACAGAGAGAGGGCCTGGCCGACCTGCTCTTTGTTCTGGCCGTCCTATTGTCAGCCAAGCCGGGAAGGCAGGTGAGGGCCCTTTGCGGTTGTTCAGCCATGACTGTGCCCACCTGGGGCCTTGCACGCAGCCCCGCAGCCCGGGAACACTCAAGGAATAGTAATTGACGTTGATGAATATTCAGGTTTAACTGATTAATGAAATTAAGCAAAGAGCTGAAAAAGGTGTCAAATGATTTGGAATTGAAACCAACCAAGGATTAATGTGATGGTTTCCTGTTCCCTAAATATTGCCCCATTACAGGCTACAAAGGTGCAAATGTTATACACGATTCCAGCAAATGCTGAAAAGCTCTGGTCGAACAAGGAGCAAAACAATTTTTACTCCTTATCATTTTCTAAAGAGGTCTTTGACCCTGGTCAGAATGACTGGTTCTTTATTTTCTCTTCCAAATTAATTTATTTCACAAACACTGTCTCAATTCCCTGATAGTATAATGCTGTTGTGGCTTGAAATGCTTTTTGGCAACACAGAGGCAAATCACCTACCCCTATCTGTGAAACTTGTGCCCACTACCAGGGGCCACTCAGCTGTGTGTTATAAGACCCATTAGAAGCCCCGGGATCCAAGGAGCGCTCTATCCTGGAGGGTCAATTTTACTCGAAGATTGAGAACATAAGCTAAGTACTTTGGGTTTGTAATTTAAAACTTCTGCGTCACATTGAGAAGAAACAGAGATCTGTTTTGGAGGAGAATGGAACACATGCATGAATCACCAAGACAAAAACAAGCGATTCCAAAGAATTTATAAGCTTGTTTTTAGGCTGTAACACAGAATTCAGGGGCCACGTGGCCCTTCTCTTCTACCACTGGCAGTCCACTGGGAGATGGTATTAGAAGGCCGTCACCCAAACATATGGAGAACACGGAAAGGAGGAGGAGGTGCCACCTTGGAGTTTACAGGAAGAATGAAAGATTGGTGCTGGGTGGGGGCCCGCTCCCATGGGAGCAGAAATGAAGACCCAGGGTTGGTTGGGTTAAAGTCATAGAATCATAGAACGTTTGAACTAGAAAGCTTTAGTTAGCAAGTTTTTAGATGTGTAAATGGTACCATGCTTTTTTTGTTTTCTTGTACATTATGTCCAATATTCAACCCTCAAGGGGGATCAGGATTTTTATAGTTGGAATACGAGGAGAAATAAGGAGTCAAAGGATTTTGATGGCCAAAATACACTCTCAACGCCCATTTCAGCAATAGCAGTTGGGAAAGCCACACACTGAATTGCAAGAGCCAGGCACTTGAGGAAAAAAAAAAAAAAGAGAGAGAGAGAACGTATTTTTTTCCAAATTCCCAAAGCTATTCTTTAAATATTTAGTAACTGAGCTCGGAGGACCAAGCATAAATTTTTTACTATAAACCAAAAAGTTAGAAGAATGTTGGATATGACAAATTCAATTTCCTGCCACACAGGAAGGCAGTTTTAAACTTTCTGAAGGAGGAGGAGGATGTTGGGGGAAGAGGAGAGAAGAGAGCAAGGCAAGGCCAAAGGCCCTGGGAGAAGGTGGGCAGGAGACACTCCTCAGGCAGGTTTGAGGTGAGAGGGCAGAGGAAATTTCTGCCCCATACCCTGACCGAAATTCTGTGGGGAGGGAGCTTGTCCAACATCCTGTGCCTATGCAATAAGAGGATTAAATTAAATCTTTACATCCTGTGAGATCTTCCAGGTCTGAAATTCTATGACTACAAATCTTCCTGTGCAGATCGAGTGCATATTTTGAAAGTCCGGCCTATTGGCTTTACTGGAATTCTTGGAGTTTCTTCTGATGGTAAAATGTTTGTCTTAGTGGAGTTATAGACACTGCAGAGAGGTGTGAGGTAGGGATCGGGATTCCTCTGCTCACAACTCCTTTTTCTGCTGTGAGCTGAGAGGTGGGCTGTTAGCTTCAGAGGATGGCCTCTGCAGACACCTGTGAGAACGCTGAGTAACACGAGTCTTTGGATTTTCTTTTTGTGCTTAGGGAGTAATTACAGAAAGCAAAACAGTGGCCAGTGGAAAAAAGTCCTGATGAGAACTGTCAATCATCTCCTCATTTTATACATCATTTTCAAAAAGAGTTTTATTGAGATATAATTCACACACCATATAATGGTGGAAAGATGGAAATCCAGGCAGAACCTCAGAGAGGCCCTGCGCCTGACATTCCTCAGAGGTGAATTAGAATTTGGTACTCTACGGAGAACCCTTTTAGCTCAAAATAGAGGATAAGTTGGGTTTTGCTTCCTGAGGGGCCAGCATTGCTAACAGAGAGAATTCTGGCCTTGGACTGTGTCGATGGTTCTCAACATTGGTTGCAAATGGGAATCACCTGGGGAATCATCAGTAAAAGTACTGACACCTGAGTCTCACCCCCAGCGATTCTGATCTTATTTGTCTGAACAAGGTTTAGCCACTGGGATTTAAAAAACAAACAAACTTCCAGATGATTCTAATGTGCAGTCACGGTTGGGAACCATTGCAAGACAGGGTGGAAGGATGGAGTGATCTAAGGAAATTAGAGTAGGAATCTTAGGACAAAGGAGGATCTGGAAGAGCCTAAGCGATCCATCGTGATTCCGTTCACTAGGCTCCTGTCCACACTGTGGAGAGGGGATTCAGAAGGAGAAGGAAGTAGGGAAAGCCTGGGATTCCTGTGGCTTCTCAGGAAGGCAGCCACGGAACTGGGTTGTGGCGCCTTCTGCTTGGGGACCACCTTTGGTCTTGGTTACAGCAGCAGCTGTTCCTTGTGCTCCCTTCCGAGCATGGTGCTAGAAGCGGAGAAGGTGCTCGGGTTGGTAACTGGTACCTCTCATTGGATCCTTTCCTTCTTGTTACCCACCCATCTTTGCACAAGGGCCTTCCAGCCCAATGACGTTTTCCCTTCAATTCTACCACTTTCCAGCATGAGGAGGAAGGCAAGGAAATGGCTTCCTTTAACTTAAAATTATCCAGGAGAATCTGGTGTATGGTCTTTGGGCACACAGGAGAGAGAATATTCTGGTGCTGCATTTTCCAAAGTGTGTTTCTTAGATGGTGGATACTCAAGATGTTCCTCTCTGTGTCCATGCGAGCTTGGGAAACGCAGTGAGCTTCAGCGTCCTTGAAACTCACACAGCCTGTTACAGAGTAAGTGCTCTGAGATCTGAAGAGAGAAACCTGTTTGTTTTTCTTTAACCCTCATATCCCCAACTCATCTGGCCATGGAATTGTTTTTTTTTTTTCTTCTTAGCACACTAACATCTTGCCTCTTTCTCATGACACACTTTTGGGAAACTGCCCCAGAAACCACAATCAGTGGCTTCATTCACAAAGGACAAAGGAGGCAGCTGCGTCCTGCACACACGAAATGGGGCAAGAACCCCAGTTAGGCCCTGGCCTCTCATGGTAATTGTTCCCCTTTTCTACCCCTCGGCAGGCCCCCTTTCTGTTGCCATGGCAATGCCCCTGGAGAGTAAGGGCCAGGCCTTCTGTTTCTTTCCTACCTCCCTCCCCCGATGCCCCCTCTGTGTGTAGAAGAGAGCCGGGCACGCAGTAGGTAATGCTCAGAAACATTGATTGATTGAGAATTTGGGGGGTTTCATTAGGGCCATCTGCAGGTGGGCTGGGTGGGAGGGGAAGACCCCCTATAGTTTGCATCTATATATCCGGGTAGAGGAGTCGGACAAGAGGGTGGGAGAGTGCAGGTCTGGGAGCTCACACAGCTTTGGTATTGCCTGTTGTTGTTTTTTTTTTTTCTAATGCTACAATCATAAATATTTCACAAATTGGAAATGATGAGGGGCATGTCAAAAAAATAAAACATTTTGATTTCTTGGTATGTTCAGTTCAGGGGTGAATTTTTCTTTCCATAAAATGTCTGGTCGTGTTGCTTGTGACGATGTTGTTTTTGCAATAAATAATTTTCTTTTAAGTTGGAGAAGAAAAGGATGTCCTACTTTCGCCTGTGGCTCTAAATGGTGACCATATTTTCAAAGTCCCAAACTGTGGGAGTCTGATACGCAGCCTGATGGAATATTTGAAATGGGAGCGGGGTGGTGCCAGGACAGAATATTTGCAATGGAGGTGTCTGTCCGAGAAAGTCTGGCCTCCTAGCTGCCACGCCCCATGCCTCATGAGCAATGTCATTTCTAAATTACAAAGACAGTGAGACTCTTGGATACCCATTGGTGAAACTTGGGGACCCATAGATTTTCTAAATCGATATCCACATACACACACTCATATATAAACTATTCATCGCTATTAATACAAAGTGAAGAGCAGCCTTCCCAGAGGACAAAACCAAACCCACAGACATCCTCTCCAGGGTCTCAGTGCATGAAAGACCCGGCTCCGTCCCGTCTGCGCGGCTGCCCACACTGGCCGGGCTCCCTGAATGAAAGGTCTGTGAGCATCTGCCCGGTGCAGACCACGCGCGCCCGAGGCCTACACACTGCGGATTCTGTCTTCTAGCCGGTGGAGGACGCTTCCCAGGCTCTGAAAGTAGCAATTCTTCAGGCGTGAGTGCTGGTGGAGGATTATCATTTAAATCAGCTGGCTCTTACTTTCTGAAGTGTGAAGAAAGGAGGGTGGTGAGGAGTGTGTGTGAATGGCTAACATTTGTGGAGTGTCTGCCGCGTGCGGAGAAACTTGATACACAATTGCTATCTGTCTGTAGATATCCATAGATGTCTGCAGACGTATGTAAATACAGATATAGGTAGACAGCAATTCGTATATATATGTTTTAGATATGTCAAATATCTGCACGTAGGCGCCGATGTGGGGGTGGAGACTGGCGAGGGAGAAGGTGGAAGTTCTCTTCTTTCTGCTTCCATTTGCTTGGAGAAATACAAAGCAAGATCTTTACAGCTGGAAGGAGCCACTTCAAGGTTTCAAAAGTGAAGTCGTGGGCATCTAAATCATCCTCATTTTGCTTTTGTAGTTTTGATTTCTCCCTAACAAGCGTGCAGTATTGTACCTTTTTTTTCTTTTTTAACATGGAGTCTCGCTCTGTCATCCAGGCTGCAGAGCAGTGATGCGATCACAGCTCACCGCAGCCTCACACTCCTGGGCTCAAGCGAACCTCCTGCCTCAGCCTCCTGAGCAGCTGGGACTACAGGTGCACGCCACCACGCCCGGCTTGACTTGGTTTCTTTATTTGTAAAATGGGGATGATAATATCTGTGACATTCAATCTACTGGGTTAGAAGAATCTTAAATCAGAAAATGCATGCAAAGATAATTTGAAAAGAATCGGCGTGGCGTGGATATAAAATGTTCCTGTTATGATCATGTTTGGTCTCGGTAGGGAAGAATGAGGCAAGGAAGGGATCTTAGAATAGGCTAGAATCGTCAATTTACTTCTCACAAGCTACTCAATAGTCTTAAGAGCAAAAACTGCTTTTTTGATTCAGATTGGGCTGCATCCTTTTATCAAGCTTCTGACTAAGATTAAAAGCTTTGTCCTCAACCCTGGAAAGCAAAATATGAAACATATTTCCTTTGCTCTTACATCGAGTTAACTTTATTGCTTGACATTCTAAGTTAAAATGTTTCCTACTGAGCCAGGTTTTTCTTCTTGCCTTCGGATACATTAATTGCGAACATTTACCCCAATTTTTGTATTTGTATTCAAAACCACCCAGAGAATATATAGCCGTGATTATTCCTTTGTTCTTTTTTTCAAATTACTGTGATTGCATGGTTAGATACGTGTGGGCACACAGGCTCTGCTGCTTGTCATCATTAGACACATTCATAGAAATCTGCTCAATAAAAAAAATCACAAGATAAAGATAAAACCACTTATTTAAGGCATTTTGTATGAATTAAGTAATGATAGTGGAGTCACATAACTCTTCCTCAAGTATAATTCTGAACTGCTTTTGCATTTCTCGGCATTTGAATATTTCATTGTCAGCATCAAGGATGATGAAATAAAAAGACAATACTGCGTTTCTGCTGTTGTACATTGTGTACACTAGGGCAGATAAATGCTCTCTAATCTTTGCTTTCAACTTATTTACATCCCCCTTTTTAAGACAGTAAATAACCCCAGCATTAAGGAACATTTTGAAAAATGAGAAAAACACAACCATCTCATCATCCGAATATATTACAACTATTTTCCCTCTTGTGTGTTCCCAGTCCATCTTTGTTTTTGAACGTACGCAGTATTGCCTGGTTGCGATCATAGTACGCATACAATTTTGAATATACATTTTTAGAGTTTCATTTAAAAGCGAATGTTTTTCAGGCTACAGAATAATTCCCCAAGATATGCTTCTACCTTTGGTCAAAACTTGGTTATGTCAGAAAAAATCTGAGATCAAGAGACCTTGTTAAGACATCTGAAGCAACTTCAATGAGTATTTTTTGGCTTCTATCTTTATGAAGAGCCTGTGATTTACGCTGTCTCAGAACAATTACAGCAATGAAATATATTTCCTGATCGTTGCTTATTTCAGGTACATTATGTTTCAGGTTTGTGGTGGGTTGATTGCAAATGTGGCCCCAAGTTTTCTCTGCTCCTTGTAACCACACTCTGCAATGTGAGTGGGCTCTTTCCCATCCCTGGGATCCGGGCTGACCTGTGATATGCACTGGCCAGTGGAACGCAGCAGAAGTGATGGACTGTCAGTTCTGAATTTAAGATTCAAGGATTCTGCCCACTTCCGTTCCAGCTGCCGTGTGAGCTAGCCTGGGCTAGCCTGCTGGAGGATGAGAGACCACGTGGATTAGGGGCAGGTCAACCCAAATGAGGCCCAGTCCCCAGCCAGCCACCTGCTGACTGCATATGCATGGGTGAGTCCAGCCAAGCTTACCTGAGCCCAACACAGGTGAGCAGAACTGTCCATCTGAGAAATCATACACGGTTGCTATTTTAAGCAACTAAGTCGGGTGACTTATTGTACAGCATTATTTTGGTAATACATAACTAATAACGGGTTCTATCACATTTTGGGCAATTCTAATTTTTTCTTTTTGGGTCTCTAATGTAACAATAAGTTGCAAATTTGAGGTGGGGGGCACAGAGAGGACATACGTTTTTTTCCCATTGCTGTTACGTATCTTCCACGAGTGCCCTAAGATTTGCAGAAGCTTTTGGTTGACTGAGGAGGACTTCTAAGCCCACTGAATTCTTGAGCTCTACAACCTACCTTAGAGCTTTCATGCTGCTTTCTTCCATGGGGTTAGTGTGAGGCAGGACTGCCTTTATTTTTCCCCTTTTGTATCCAATCTATAATGTCTTCTCAACAGATTTTCAAGTGAGCAGGAAAGTGGAAAAGATAAATGAACATTTGAGTGGTATTCTTAAAGGAGAAGTGTTCTCTATGCTGCAAGGTAACATCTGATTAACCTCAGTTTCAGGCCAGGCCCATGATAATAGAAGTGCCCAATGCACAGGATCTCACAAAACCACCCGAAATTTAAGCAATTCATTCTTACATAGGGGAGATGCTGTGGTTTTCGTTGTTATTTATTTTTATTCTAATTTTAAATGATTTATGATATCATGCTCACTTTATCTCAGATATAGTATTTCTCCATATAGTATGTATATAACATATTCCTCATATGAAATGATGTCATTATGTGGACTTAGGTATCTCATGGGCAGAGCAAGTCCCCAGACGTAGCAACAACCCTTCGCCAACCAGCCAGCTGCGGTCCAGTATATGGCATTCAGTTCCCGATTTCTAGAAACATGCTCTGATGAGGAGGTTGATTAAGTTCTTCCAGGAAGAGGGAGAATGAACCAAATCTGCTCTTCCCCCATTTTAAAACATTCATTTTATACATTCCATTGTAAATAAACACAAACACGATTAGCTTTATAAATCAGCAAAATAAGAAAAACAGAAAGAAAAAAACTAGTCCCTCATCATCCTGTCACCCAAAGACAACCACTATGAAGAGCTTGGAGTCTTTATTTCCAGTGTTTGAAATTTGTTTCTGTACATAATCAGAAATGCAAATAAATAAACAGAAGACACTCACATATACAAACTAAATAGGGATAAGAGCAAAGTCAGACATTCAACTGGGTTTGGAAGTCGAGTGTGTGGCCCTCCATCCTGTTCCCTCCTTTAAACTATGAGGACAATGGTGTTGTCACAGGGTGGGGGGTAGTGGCGAGAGTGAGGGGAACTCGTGGACAGACAGGCTTAGCTCAGGCCGGGCAGAGAACAAAATTCACTATTCATCACATCAAATGGAGTGAACATCAATGTAGTGCTTACTGCATGCCAGTCACTGTTCTGATCACTTTGTATGTATTAGCTCATTTAATCCCCTCAACAATCCCATATATTAACTCATTTAATCCCCTCCCAGGTGAGGGGAAGCGAGACCTCCCGTTTATACAGATACATTAAGTTACTTGCTCAAGGTTGGAGGCTGGATT
This sequence comes from Indri indri, assembly GCA_004363605.1. Lineage (NCBI taxonomy): Eukaryota > Metazoa > Chordata > Mammalia > Primates > Indriidae > Indri > Indri indri. The sequence continues at coordinate 1,067 of RJWJ010020193.1, read as the reverse complement.
CAAATTCGCATAGTCTGTTTATGACGTCCTTGCTCTAAAACCCTGTGTGCTTATTTTAAATAAATAAGAATTATTCGTCTCACTCCCTGACGGACTCCAACAGGCACGCTGGCCATTTAGAAGGAGCCCCTTTGGCACAGCAGTGGTGGTGTTGCCTCCCTGTTGCAATCATTTACTGACTTAAAAGCAAGTTCCTTTGCAACCGCGATCCCAGAGACATCCATCACAATTTGTTTGTGTTACTGCCCATCAGTACATTTACGTCTCCCCACTTTTCTTTCAGAATACAATAAATTATATTCAAATGGCAGTCAAGGAGGAAACTTTCCTTTCCTTCCTCATCAACAGAGCTGATCGATGGGCGCTGAGGCCCCCGGGAGGCAGCATCTGTTATAACTCGAAGATCCCTGCTTGCGCCGAGGATGAAATTAACAGCCGCGGAGTAGTTTGCAGCTCAACGTTTGTGCGAGTCTGGCACACGCTCACATCATTAGCAACTGCATTTGGGGAGAAAGACCAAGGAGGTGAGGGGGAGAGTGGGTCTGATTAAGGAGATATTCAAGGAAGGAAATTCAGAGAACTTAGGTAAAAGCTTCATAGCTCAAATGAACGAACCAGAGAGTAGAGCAAATAGCCAGGCGCATTGGGGAGGTGTTGACAGACAATTGGGATAATTTTGTCCCTGCAACTTTCAAAACAAAGTCATTTTGTGCAGCGAATTCCCCGGAGTGACTGCCTTTTTTTCACTTAGCTCCGCGGGCTGTATCTGCTCCACTAAAAAGAAGCCTCTACGAAGCAAAGATTTTGTTGTCTTGTTCATGGCTGCCATCTTGGCTCCTAGTAGATAAAATTAAACACCGGTGGCACGAGTTAATGTAGACTTGCTCGAAGCTTGCATTGAGCTAGGCAGACAAGGTCTGAGATGGTCAACAGGAATCAGAAGCACCGTTCATGCCGGAAGAATGGCATGGTCCAACTAAAATTCATTGTTCGCTAACGTGTATGGGATCGGTGGTGAAATATTAGCAGAATATTTGTGTGCCCACCAGTACTCTAAGCAAAGGAGG
>RJWJ010020192.1:0-29362 GCA_004363605.1 Indri indri | reverse complement strand
CTAGAGAAGAGTTTAATGATTGTGACAAAGGACTTCATATATTAGTTTCCATTTGCTGTTGTAATAAATTACCATGACCTTAGTTGCTTAAAACCAAACACATTTATTGTCTTACACTTCTGGAAGTAAGATATCTAAAATGTGTTGATAGGGCTGTAATTCTTTCAGAGGCTCTAGAGGGGCCTTTTTCAGCTTCTGGAGGATGCCTGCATCCCTTGGCTCATAACACCTGTCTCCATACTCAAAGCCGGTTGCATAGAATCTTATCTTTCTGACCTCTGCTTCCATCCTTACATCTTCTCTTTTGCCATCCGCTCCCCCAGGGAATTTTTATTTTTGTAGTCATCCCTTGGTATCAGCAGGGGATTGGTTCCAGACCAGTCATGGATAACAAAATCCTAAAAAAATCCACAGACGCTCAAGTCTGGCAGTTTGTCCTGTAGCACCCAAATACACAAAAAGTCGGCCCTCAGTAATCACTGATTCCATATCTCCTAATACTGTATATTTGATCTGTAGTAAATTGAATCTGCTGATGTAGAACCCATAGAGAGAGATGACAGATTGCATTTTATTTTATTTTAAAATATCTAATTGGCAAATAAAATTTGTGTATATGCAATATGTATAATGTGATGATTTGATACACGTATACATTCTGTAATGGTTATCACATCAAATTAATTAACACATCTATCACCTCCCATGCTTGTATATTAGATCTCCCGAATTTGCTCATCTTATAACTCAAAGTGTATGTCCTTTGACCAATATATCCCCATTTCCCCCACCCTTCAGCCCCTGGCAACCACCATTCTACTCTCTGCTTCTATGAATTCTACTTTTTTAGATTCCACATATAAATGACATCATACAGTATTTGTCTTTCTACATCTGGCTTATTTTACTGGCTTACTTTACATGAATATCTTCCAGGTTCATTAATGCTGTTGCAAATGGCAGGATTTCCTTCTTTTTTATGGATGAATAATATTCCATTGTGTGTGTGTGTATATACACGCATATATAGCGCATTTTTTATCCATTCATACACCCATGGATTTTTAGTTGCTTCCATAAATTGGCTGGCTATTGTGAGTAATGATGCAATGGCATGGGGTTGAAGATATCACTTTGAGACCCTGATTTCATTTCCTTTTGATATACCCAGAAGTGAGATTTCTAGATCCTATGGTAGTTCCATTTTTTTTTTTAAATTTTTTGAAGACCCTCCATACTGTTTTCCATAATGGTTGTACCAGTTTACATTCCTATTAACAGTATACATGAGTTTCCTTTCCCCATACCCTTGCTAACACTTGCTATTTCTTGTCTTTTTGATAAAAGCCAATCTAACAGGTGTAAGGTGATAACTCATTGTGGTTTTTATACCTCTGAGGATTAGTGATGTTGAGCATATTTTCATATACCTATTTGTCATCTGAATGTCTTCTTTGTAAAAATGTCTATTCAGATCTTGTGCCCATTTTTTTAATTGGGTTATTTGTGTTTTTGCTATTCAGTTGTGTGAGTTCCTTGTTTATTTTGAATATTAACCCCTTATCACATACATGGTTAGCAAGTATTGTCTCCCATTCCATAGGTTGTTTGTTCATTTTGTTGATTGTCCTTTGCTGTGCAGAAACTTTTTAGCCTGATGTAGTCATACTTGTTTATTTTTGCTTGTGTTACCTGTGCTTTTATTTATTTATTGTTTATTTATTTTGAGACAGAATCTCACTCTGTCACCCCTGGGTAGAGTGCGGTGGCGTTATTGAAGCTCACTCACTGCAACTTCAAATTCCTGGGGTCAAGCGATGCTTTTGCCTCAGCTTCCTGAGTAGCTTGGACTACAGGAGCACACCACGACACCAGCTGATTTTTCTGTTTTCAGTAGAGATAGGGCCTTGCTCTTGCTCAGGCTTCTCTGAAACTCCTGAGCTCAAGTGATCCTCCTGCCTCCGACTCCCAGAGTGCTGGATTACAGGCGTGAGCACCAGCACTACACCAGTGCACCAGTGCCACCTGGTGCTTTTGATGTTATATTCAAGAAATCATTGACAAGAAGTTTTTCTCCTATATTTTCTTCTAGTAATTTTGTGGTTTCGGAATTTACATTTAATTATTTAATACATTGAGCCACAATTTTTGTATGTGGTGTAAGATAAGGTTCCAATTTTATTCTTTTGCATGTGGACATACAATTTTCCCACTTCTCCTGCCATTCATACTGTTTACTTGATGATACTAGTCACTTTATACAGACTTAAACAAAAGACATACACTGCCCAGCTTGTCTTCAGATATTGATTGATAGTAGATGTAAAATATCCTACATTTTTTATAAAGGATGTTCATTTTGAGTTCACTGTAGAGACAGGAAGAACATCTCAGAGTAAGCAAGTATCCCAGCCCCATCCTTTCTCATGACCTGGAGCAGCTCCTGATAAAATAGGTATAGTTGTTTCCATTCTGGTTGGCAGGAAGGAAGGTGTTCTAGTTTGGCGAATCCTCCACTTCTGCTTCCTGCTTCCTCATCTACTATCTTGTCAACTACTGTTCTATTCCACATTAGTTCTCAGAGACTACCCCATGGGAATTTGTGACAGGAGAAGAATAATTATTTCACTCATGGGAATTATTTTACCCACAAGTTATTGGAATCCCAGTTAATGTATTCTTAAAAACATAAAAAGTATCAGCCTTGAAATCAGGAAAAGCGTGTTCCTAGTGCCTTTGCTACCACTAGGTTGCATATCTGCATAGATTTTTCTTTGAAATACTTACCATTTTCCCTAGTTCTTTTCTAGATCTTAGAAATCAAGGAGGCATAGGCCAAAGGCATCTTTCCTCTGAGAAACTCAGGTTCTCCATTTTCAGAGAAATGTGATTTAAAGAAAAAAAAAAAAAATGAGTAACTCACCTCCTTTCTGAGGCCTCTGTTTTGGCCCGTCAGTTCTTTGTCTCCATGGCTTGCTGTGATATTATCTGTCTCTCTGCAAGACACCAAATAAGAAAGCTGTCAGTATGACATGCACTGAAAAGGACTAGTTTATTCCTGAACCAGGGCTCCTCCTAGGTCTATTCAAAAATGTTTTATTCTCCCCCAGTGACTTCATGCTATTATTCTTTGTTTGTTTAGATAAATAGAAAAGAGCTGGGATAAAAGGGGGTCGGTGGAAAAGGGCAACAATAAAAACACTGGTATAAGTTCACTGGATAAATAAGAAACTGATATTCTCACAATTGGAAAGTCTACATTTGTTAAGTTTCAGCACTTGTACTTGGACCTAAACCTTTGGGATTCATAAGTTAGTTTTACTGTGTGTTTTTTTTTTTTTTCTGTCCTCATAGCTTTAATAAGATGGACAATACTTTCATGGCACATAGGCAAATGCTTATTAAACAGTGAACAAACACGGATATGATTATTAGCTACAAACATTTTGCCAATAGAAGGTAAATTTGGAGGGGGGCGGTTACATGCCTGAAGTGCCCTGGTTTCACAAGGACCACAGTGTGATGTTCTCCTGTTCAGTTGCACTGCGGTGCTCTTTATCTACTAATACCACTGCCTGCAAAGGCAGGTACCATCTTTGTTCTGGACATCCACTCATCCTCAACTGATGTTCCCCTGGCCTCGTGGGAGCATGGCTCAAGTCTCAGCCTTGGATTGAGGCTTCTGCTTCCTGCTTGTGGGGATCCTAACTTGGCAAACCCTTTCACTTCTCTTTCTTCTTCTGTCTTCCTCCTGACTCCAATATATTCTTCTTTCTCTTTGGCTTATCTGAATAATGTTCAATGTGCAAAACCCCAACATTTTGTGTCCAGAGTATAGCCCCCTTTTGCTTCTTTAAGCATGAAGCAGAGTGATAAAAAAAAAAAAAAGAAAGAAAGAAAGAAACCCAAAACTTAACACAAATGCAACCATTGTTTCAGAAAACAAGAGTGCCATTTTTTAATTTTTTTATGTGATTTACCCTCCCATTCCCAAAAATGTTGGGATGCAGAACTGGTATCTGACTTTCTTTTGTCCTCATTAAGCCCGTTCTCTTACTACTCACATAAATATTTGTAAGTCTGAATTGAACATAGATATGAAAATAAGCAGAAGGGCAAGGTCTTTAGTGGATGAACTATTAAATTAGAAACAACAGGTAGGAGATTATTTCTCCCCTAATCTGACCTAGCTTTAAAACAGAAAGAATTTGATATATAGCCTTTTGAAAATAGTGGAAAGATCTTATAAATTCTGAATTCCTTCTCTTTTTCTTGAGTGTCCAGCAAATTCTTTGCTCTGTGGAATAGCTAAAACGTTTATCTTGGCTAGACACTTGTTTTCTAGGTTAGCACTAACTGGTGGTCTTTATAGTCTTCCCATGATAGTTTCCTAAAACGTGGTCCAAGGATCACCTGAAAGAGTGCTACCTGGGATGTTAATTAAACATACAGATTACTAGACTCTGGATAAAAATCTTGAGAAGGGTGTGTCTGATCCTTGTACACAAGCATAAGAAGCCTTGTTCTATCTTCTGGCTCAATGTTTTATCATGTCACATATCATGTAGGGAAAGCACTGGATTGGAAAAAGATTTTTTAACTGTCTTTTGAAGTCCATGGATGAGCCATTACTCTTGACAGCAGAATGATGATGGCCCGAATGTCTCAGTTTGCTCTGTTGGAATCAATTTTGGCTTCTGGTCTGAGATTCGGTCTAAATACCATGCAAACAGGTACCAAAACAATATTCATTGTCAGTGTTGGGTGGTGGGAAGGGCGGACACATCAGAATTAAGTTCAATTCTCATATTTGTCACAATTAGCTTTGTAAATTGCTTTAACTTCCTGAGTCTCATTTTACTTAACTGTGTGGATATAATGAATTTCTCTCACATTCTGGAGAATACTTACCACAATGCCTGACTCCTCAGAGAAGCACCAAAAAATAGTATTAATAGTTTATTTCATCATACAAATGACCTAATACTATGCCAAAATACTAAGAATTCTATATTCTAAACAATTTGGCTCACTTACTCCCTACTCAAAGAAAAAAATGCATATTAGTCAGGAATCGTTCACGTGGTGTGGGAGATGCTTGGAATAGAATGATGTCCTTATCTAGACTTGACATTGAAGAACTCCTCCCCATTAAATGTTTAGCAAAAAATAGAATTGTAGAACCAACTAAATTTGGGGAATTGTTCATTATACCCCTTTCCTGGAAGTTGATAATACCCTTCTAACTGGAAAGACAGTTATGAGAAATATAAAGTAAGATAAGATTTTAAATTTATTTAAATGCACATTTCCCTAAATATAGTTGATCATGTAATCTTTTTGTTTTCAATTTAATAACATTTCAAGGACTTAATATTCTGCAGAATATACTTTAGTAAATGCTAGTTTCTAAGTTCCTTGGGGAAAACTTACCCAATCTGCATTCCTCCAGCTACTTTCAGGCCCTTCTTTAAAAGCTATTTAAAACAGTCATTTGAGCCATTCTTGAAAGTCAAATAGTAAAGAAATCACTTCGTTCTCTCCCCCTACAGTGTCATGATCTTTGGCTCAGTTTCTAGTGATATAACCCCAAGAGAAAAACATCAGCTTTCAAATTGGCTCATCACAGGTGATGATACCTGGTTATTATCGAAAATCACAACATCAACATATAATTTTGTTTTTTCTGAACCCCTGCAAGAATGTGAAAGTCTCATTTCCAATATATAACCTGAACTCTTAAGTCTATGGTAATTGTTCCTTGCTTGACTAAAAATTTCTAAAGCAAAGGCACCCAGGGAAGAAAGCATTATGAGAACAGTCAGATTAGATTTGTGAAGACAATTAAGCTCAATTCTTTATGGTTTCTTCTTATTCTTAGCTTTGAAATATTTCTTGCAGTTGAGTCGTTTGGGCTCCTGGTAGCATTGCTGGGAGGAAAAAAAGAGATATTTATTAAATAAACAAACAAGAACAAAGTAATAAATCTAGGTCTTTTCATACTATGTGAAAATAAATTGAGTGTCTATTAAAGTTTGCGTTGTTATGTTAGGCTTTTCACAGAAAGTATCTTTAGAATTTCCTTTCCTGCAAACATGTCTTTACTGAGTGCTGTCAAATTTTAATTATCCCCAGAAGATAGGTTACAGGTGATTAAATCAACTCTCTCCAACAAAGAATGCTTTAAAAACACTTTTGAGAGCTCTCTGGTTGGGCTCTCATGACCTTTGAGAAAAGCATTTTGCAATTGAAATCGTTTGTGTTTTTGTTAGAGGTTTCTCTTGAAGAGGGATGAATTAACATCTGCCACCATAAAATCTGGGTGCAGATAAACTAAGAACACTTAGTCCTTTGCTTTTCTGCTCATATTAGGAGCTTCTGGAATTGGGAATTCAATTTCATTGTCTCCCAGTTTCATCAATGGATCTATAGGAGTGAATGTGCATAGTTTATTTTGCTATCTTTAAGAATGACTCACATTCAACTTAGAAATTAGGGAGAATGAACCCTTTTATCAAAATTCAGCAGCTAATTGTATGCTTATAAGAAACACAGGGACGATGTCGATGCTATTCCATATGCGTTAGCACTTTCATCTGCAGAAGGAACTTTGAAATGGCTTGGGATATATGTGAGTCGACTCTCTTCCCAACTTCCTTTGCTGGTCTCCTTATTATCCCTTGTGGAAGGACTGATTCTCTGGCTAACTCTGACATGTGAATTCTTATAATGGGAAGCTCTAAAGTTTCGGTCACTTTTTTTGCCTGTCACCATTGCTCATGTGAAACTTGGCATAGAGCAGATTCTAAGTAAATGCTTACTAATTAAAATGTTTTGGGGAAATGGGGAAACCTTTGGATTTGAAGTTGGGATAATTTCCATTTTTCCCACTAAGTTTCTGTGCAAATATGTCTAGACTTCAATTTTCTTTTCTGTAAAATAAGGCATGTTATTTAAATTTTGATAAAACATATCATAAACTCCTCTGTCCAATTAAACAAATAATATTGAAATACGAATTTTCCTTGTTTTGTCATCATCTATTTAGCAAGCTTGTTTAATGGGCCAGAAAAGATAAATGAGACCATCCTTACCCTAAAGAAGCTCACATTGGGAATATAATTCTACAAATAGACATTTTATTTTTTCAGCATTATACTTTACTTCAAAGTGTTTCACACATTTTAAAGGTTTTTTCCTGTGGCTATTATCTCTTATAATGCTGCCTATAATCTTTAAATGTACATAGTTTTATCAAATTATAAAATAATTTATGCTGATTGAAAGAAATTAGGCAGATGCAAAAGGTATGGAAAAGAAAATAATGCTATCCAGGATCTCACTATTCAGAAAATAATGACCTATTGAAGTTTGGAAATCTCATACTGCTATTTGACTATGTGTATGCATGTATGATTAATGTGTGTGTTGGTATAAGAGGGAGTTAATGTACTACTACGTTATGGTCACACTGACACAGGAAAGTAATTCCCAGTGCTGGGAATCACTGGAAGTCCAAGTGGGTCCTTGGGTTCCCTCATGAAAGAATTCAGGGCTGAGTCAACAGTGTACAGTGAAAGCAAGTTTTATTCAGGAAATACAGATGATCTACTTCACAGACAGAACAGAGACTAGTCCTCCCTGTTGAGAACAGTCCCTGTGTGTGTGTGTGTGTGTGTGTGTGTTTATTTCTTTATTTAAGCAATGGCTTAATCATAAGCTAAGCAGGAGAGAAATATTCACGTTCCTTCTAAGAAATGGGGCGAGTGAGCTGCTAGAACTGAGATCCTCCCCTTTCTCTACTTTATAAGGTCCCTCCTGGAACTGTCATGATGTCATGGGAGTTTCTTTGAGCATGCTAATGTATTATAATTAAAGCATAATGAATTGCAAGGTCAAAAAATGACCTGTTTCTTTGCCATCTTGGTTCTAACTGGTCTTAACTTGTTCTGTCACCACACCCTGTTTTTGATCAGGGTGGTTGGAGGCTTTTTGACTATGTGTTAAGCAGTATCTGCTGGTTCCCTATCTCAGTACTACGTATACACGTGTATGTGCTAGTTCTGTAATTTTCATGTTATTTTCCTATGATATTAAATATGCTTTAATCTGTAATAATTTTATTGGCTGCAGAATATTTGACCATGCAAATGCACCATGATTTAAATTCCACATGTATATACTTCTTCAAATTTTAGTATATCAATTTTAGTATACTATATAAAATATAAGATGTATATTATTTCTAAAATGATCATAATATGTTCATATAGTAATTTGCTTAGAAGATAAATTCTAAAATGCTATTTGCTGTTATAAACAGATATTTTTGAAATATTATTTCTCTTTCTTCTCTATCTCTTTCAATGTTACAGTTTCCACCTTTTATGTCTTGGGAACTTCTCTCCAGCTTTTTTCCTCTTGAAACATTTGAGCAAAAAAAGGTTAGTCTAAGCCAGTAGATGAGGCTTGGATTCTCCCTTTTCCCTCCCCATTCTTATCTGCCAAGATGCTGTTATAATACCAATCTCAGGCATTAGGCTAGACAGGACTTCTTTCATAGGCTAAGACCTCAGTATATTTCAAATGTCTTTCAATAGTATAATATATGATCCTGAGAATGACTCCTTGAATATGTGGAGGAAAATGCACTTCTGGATAACTAAAAGTAGTCTAAAATTTGTCCCCTGATGGAAGCAACATAGGGTAGAATAGAATGAAATATAATCACGAGATTGCTCATGAAAAACAGATCTGGACATCAGTTAAAGCAGTGAGAATAGATTATATTCAGTAACTACCGACAGTCGGGAAAGAGGTCCATTCCAATTTGAGCACAGGTGACTGGGAACTTTAAAGGGAGGTTGAGGGAATATTGAGGGGAAGAAAATGGGGCACAAGTGCACACAGCAGCAAAACGGAACAAACTGTTGATAAACACAACACACAAATGAATCTCAAATGCATTATGCCAAGTAAAAGAAGCCAGATTAAAAACATTATGTATTATATGATTCCAATTATATTACATTCTGGAAAAGATAAAATTACACTGATGGAGAATAGATCACTGGTTGCCTGGGTTAGAAGTTGGGGGAGTGTTCAATAACTGTGGAATGGCACAAGCAAAATTTTGGGGTTACGGAATTGTTCTGTGTTGTTTGTGGGCATGGTGACATAAATATATATATTTATATATATGTTTGAATTCACACAATCATAAACCAAACAACAAAGCAGCGATTTTCACCATATGTTAATGTAAAATTATATTATTATATGTCAAGAAAGACAAATACATAAATGCGTATGAATGCATACGTACGTATAGATGTGCACATATATGTGTATAAAGGTATATATGTATGTGTACAATATACAGAGAGAGAGAGAGAGAGAGAGAAAGAAGGGCAACAATTGTAAAATTTAGTAATGCAACCATGTTGGCAACATTTACTTAATCATTCATTTGTTTATTAATTCATCTTTTTATGCCTCCATTCAGCAATATTTCCTGGGTCCTACCTCTATCACAAATTAAATTACTTTAAACTTCCTATTAATCTTCCCTAGGATGAGTGAAGATTAAAATAATTTCCACCCATAAATGAAGAGGAGTTTTGCTACTAATTGAGCCAATTTTCTACGAATGAATTGAAAGGGTAAAAAGACATCATTTAGTCATTTCCGTTTTCCCTTCTTTCCCTCAGTTTCCCATGGTTGCAATGGCACAATTCATTCCCCACCTTCCCACCCCCATCTCTTCTCTCTTGGCTGTTGGGTCTAGGCTTCTGACTTTGAAGAGACTGCATATTGCAACACATGACACTATAAACCCTAAGACCCTGAGACAAATATGTTTTACTCTGTATCTTTCTGTAATATTTTCTTTCAATTTGTGTCAGTCATTTATAAAATCAGTATGATAAGATAATGAAGTTTGGATTTTAAAGAGAGAGGGAGAAACGTTTTTCTAAACTTGCTTACTGGAATACAAAACTAGATTCTGTAGTCAATGTCCTTTAAAATGGATAAGATCTACTCTGCTTTTATTCCGTATACACATGTTAACCTAAAGTATTCTTCAAGGTGGAAGGTTGAATAATCGCAGTGCTAAATAAAAATGAAAAATTCTTAGGTCTTCTAAGATGAATGTCATTTAGGCATACTTTCAATTTATGAATATGTATATTATATTTCCCTGACATCTTAGTGTAGTATAAGACACAAAATATTCCTAGACAAAATTTGCTTTTATTATTAAGGATTGAATTTACTTATGAGTAAGAGAGTCATATAAAAATATTTTAAACTCAGTAAATAGTTTATTCTTTTCTCACATAGTGTATAGAGGCAGGTGGTCCAAAGACAGAATGGGTAATTTGCATGGAACCAAGATCCTTAAGCTTGTTTTCCCTTCATGCCTGGATTATATTTCCAATACGAATTCATATTTCAATGTGGCTGATCCACTTCTAGCCATCATGTTCACAACCCAACCCAGAAGAAAAGAAAACACACCAAAAAAGGAGCAAGATGAGTACTAATACTTTTAAAGCTAAAGTTACAAAAATCTTCCACCAAACATTTTTTGCTTGAATGTCCCTCATTGGAAGTTATTGATGTAGTGACATCTAGCTGAAAAATGAGTCAGTAGTTATATTGTGATAAAAAGTGGAGACCAGTTTGGGAATGGTTTGTATTCTCTACCACACTTGTTACATGGTACTGTTGCCCGTGGTTCCTCTTTTACACGTCAGTCATTTTTTAGAGGCAGTAGAATTGCTATGATTGGCTAATTAGCTAGATAATCATTACGTATTTTTACATTGTAGATAAAATTATTTGAAACTGATGAAATCCAATAAACACTGCTTATTTATGGATAAAAGAAAATTTTGTACAAATAAAGCATAGAAATACTCCGTAATGGATTTTTTTATTTTGTCTCCTACACACACACACACACACACACACACACACACACACACAAATCTTGCACCATTTTTATGTAAAATTATACCAATAATGTAATAGTATATAATAAAATGTTTCTATATGCACAAAAGTGGTGGGATCATAATGGAATTTTTCTGGTTCTGAGAATAGAAGGAATATTATATTTCAGGAAAGATCAGAGACAGTACTCTTCATTTCATATATTTATCAAGAGGAAAAGCTATGCTAATTTTCTTCATAGTTCAAAAGAAGAAAATCACAAAGTCATTGATGCAGCTCAACTAAGTAGGCTGGAAAGGTCAAATTCCAAAGTTGCTAATGCCTCAGAAACACCACTTACATTGAGAAAGACCCAGGTATTCCTGGCTAGACATTCCCAAATTATAGTGGGCATTTACTCAAGTAGCTGGAATACAGTATTTTCCAGGGAAAGTGTTATTTGAAAAATGACAACAGTTGGGAAGCATACCTTCCTATCTAATTCCCTGGGGATATGAAAAATCAATGATAAATTATACACATGACACGTGACAATTGAACATATGTGGCAACTAGTAGTGTTAAAAAATATGTTGCTCCATCATTTAAAATTTCTACTCTCTCCTTTTAAAATCTTCCATCCTCTCTCAATCACTCAGTTCCTAACTCAATAAACAAAATTTGTGCTCATTTATTTCAATGGAAAAAATAGAGCTTCATTTTCAGCTCAGAAAATCACTTTGGACTCCTGAAAGAACATCCTATTTTTTCCCAAAAGGTTGTGACAAATCACCTTGTTTTTTGTTTTTTTAAAGCACACTTACAGTGATTTGGGGTTGAATCCAAAATAATTTACATGTAAGCAAAGTGACCTCTTTGGCATGTGATTTGACTGCAACAAAATGCTGATTTATCTGTAAAACAGAAAATAAAAAGGCTATTCAGAAAACTAAGCATGAATTTATGTCCATTGTGCCTGGAATAATTGGCTTAAAGTAAGAGCTAAAAATATATTGGCTTCTGTTTTCCTGCTGAATTAGAAAGTGATCAGGTAAGCGAACCTCATCTTCAACCTGTCTAAACCTTGAATTTTCCATTGAAGATAATAAATATACAGTCATTCATAAATTCATTCCACAAATGTTTATCAAGTACCACTTACGTGTCAGCAAGTGTACGAGGCATTGTGAATGATTTTTTTTTCTTAAAGAGAATGGGAAAATTAATGAATATTATAATAAAATTCATGTCACATAGGTTTTAGTTTTGACTAAGACACATCTTATTGCTGTGATTTCAAAATGCAGATTTCACTACTCTGTTTACCTGTCCTCCTTACTAGAGTAGTAGGGGAAACTTAAAAGGTATATTAAGTTAATTTGAATACTGATATTCTGTTGTTAGAATAACATTTATCAGATAATTAAATTTGCATCTATTTCTTTGTCCAGTAAAACAATTTGCAAATTTGTTCCTAGATCACATAAATTTCACTGACCAGTGTTTTTGGGAGGTCATTATCTTTTCAGAAGCATATGTGCATTTGTTAGAATAGGAGAGTAGGAGACAGGGCTGAGACAAGTTGGAGGGGCTTGAAGATCAGGTATAGGTATTAAAATAAACAACCCTAAGCAGAAGCTAACTAGAGGGGCTGATAGCCACAGGCAAGAACCAGCTTCAGATGGTTTGTCAGCTATTTCTCCCACCTTACATAAACTTTGGCTAATTATAATATTATTTACATTGTGGTTTTAACATTTCTCCACCCTTGAAATCACCACGACAGTTCTGAGACAACCATATAAAGTATGAAAATGGGAGGGAACATAACTCTAGGAATTACTACCCATATTCTAGTGAAAACCAACCCCTTGGCCTTGAATCTTCCTCTCCTCCTTTAGTAAGACTACAAAAGTTCTAAAACCACTTCCTCCCAGTGCAGCCACTCTCTTTCAAGCCTGCCGGCTCTCTTCCCTGACAGTGTACTTTCACTTTCAATAAAGCTTTAGCTTCCTTGGCTTACATGGTGCAGCCTGAATTCCTTTTCTGTGAGGAACACCAAGAACTTGGAAAAACCTCCACTTGGAGGCCGGTAACATATTTAACTCACAAAATACATTTTTGTCGCAAGGAATCAACACACATGGCATCTTATTTCAGTAATTTTTAATTTATCCTACTATGAGGGATTAACCTCCTTCCAAACCTTCCACTACCATGTCTTGTGATGACCAAATATTTGATCAAAAAAAGAAGAGTTTTCTCCTGAGGTTATATTATTTATACTGTATACTCATTTGTGCAGGAAGCAATAATATCCTCACTGTGAATCTAAACTTCTTGTCATCACCAAGTTCTTCTGATAATCACATCAGTGTACTTTGAAACTATGCAAGGTGGTCTGCTAGTAAATTATGTAGACATCTATTTTTTTTTCATTTTTTGGGAAGTTAATTTATGTTTACTATAAACATAAATCTTTCAAAGATGTAATGCCTTTTTGTCCAAGGCTGTATGGAATATTTACTGCCCCAGTAAAAACCTGTTTGTCTTTTCTTCTAGTGTCATAACTGAGCCGGCAGGTTAACAACTGAAGCTGACCAGTCAGCATGCAAAGGGTCTGATACTGCCATAAGGTTTGTCAAGCAGGAAGGCCATTCCAACATATTGGTGTTCCAGGAGACAGAAGAACCATGTCTCCTCTTGCGTGTCAGCAGATTGCATCACGGAAGACAAAAGTGTCTCTAAAGGCTACTCAGAGGAAAGACCTGTCAAAATGTGAGTGATTCTCTACTACCTTCATAAAGGCAGGGTATATTGTGAGACGTGCTATGGTTGGAAAAATGTACACCAGACATTAGAGAAAGACAACACCAAAAAGGGAATAAATACAACAATATAAGCTGGTCTTGGTGGTCCAAGGCATATTTTGATATGCCAAGAGGCATAATAAGAGTTTCCAAGCATCAGGACTCAGAAGCCGATTTTAGGAGGAAAATGCATGCCAGTAGTCAAGCAGGTGTCAGCCACAGCTCTGAGATCTGCCCAAACAAGGAAGTTATTGGAATGGCTGGAAAGTGGGACAAATTAATCATTCAACTCATGAGGAGGAGGAGTTGCCATGGGAACTGTTCCTTCAATTCTCTTAAGAATAAGGACAGGGGCCCTGACATAGAAAGAGACAAGGGATATCAGATAGCTTTTTGATTGATTGCCTTCCCAGAACTTATTTCATGAAATCCTTACCCCTGCCACCCTCCATTCAGATAGTTCCATCAGTGGGACACTAAGGGCTTTTATTAAAACATAATTCTAGTCCTACAACCTCAGTCAATTGGGCTACAGTTAGGAACCTAATACAAGCTGGCCCAGTCAGAATCCTTTCACTGGAAATTTGGCAATTGGATCTGGGGGAGATTATTTTCTCTCTTCCAGGGGCTGGATATTTAATACACAAACTTGGGACCATGTGTGGGCATACATTTTTCAGTAGGAAACAAAGCAGAGAAGTCAGCCTGGGCTGTGAAAAGTAAAACAGTCATGCAGTAAGCAAGGAGGGATGACAGTGGAGAAAGGTTCCTCATGGCACTGGAATCCCTGATTCTGGTTTTCTTTTTGACACAAAAGTTTATACTCCACAGAACATTTGGATTGTTATAATACATTTTACTCGATATTTAACTTAAGATAAATCTGTAAGTTTTTGAAAATGAGTTTTACCTAATATGA
Source organism: Indri indri (assembly GCA_004363605.1). Taxonomy (NCBI): domain Eukaryota; kingdom Metazoa; phylum Chordata; class Mammalia; order Primates; family Indriidae; genus Indri; species Indri indri. The sequence goes on along the minus strand of RJWJ010020192.1, from coordinate 14,695 downwards.
AAGAGAGAGAGAGAAAGATAGAGAGAGAGAAGAACTAGGATGGATCTTGATTCATGAGACTGCCAGTTGCAGTTAAGATGGGGATTGCTGCTCAGTATACCCAGTAGCTAAATTGGGGTTGCTGATAAACACTGATTCAAAACACATGTGTGCTTGGGACATCTAATTCTGGATCCAGGGCTTAATTAAAAGGCTTGAGTGTCTAAAATTCTTTCCATTTTAGAGCTAAGATAGAAACCGAGACTCCTAGTAAGGGCACAAACCAGCAAAGCAATGAGGTAGGGTTGCTTATAAAATCATCTGTCAACAGGGAATAGCATGCAACTTGTATCCACATCTATAATGTCCTAATTATTTTCTACATTAAGAGAGAGATAATTGTTATACTTGATGAGTTTATATGACATGTTGGGTTCATATAATTTACCAAAGGCCTAGTTCATTTAATAATCAATTATACACTATCTCTATGAGATCGATCATTTTTAATATTTAGCTTTCACATACAAGTGAGAATATGTGAGATTTGTCTCCCTGTGCTTGGCTTATTTTACTTAACATAATATTCTCCAGTTCCATCCATATTGTTGCAAATGACAGGATAACAAAGTGACTATAATCAACAATAAGTTAGGGTATATTTTAAAATAAATAAAAGAATGGAATTGGAATGTTTCTAACACAAAGAAATGATAAATGACTGAGGTGATGAATACCCCAATTACCCTGATTTGATTAATTCACATTGTATGCCTGTATTAAAATATCACATGTACCCTACAAATATATACAACTATTACATACACACGATTAAAAATTTAAAAAAAAAATTATACACTATCATCCTACTTACTGACATGAAGAATCAAGGCTCACAATAGTGAGGCATCTTTTCATAGTCTGATTCCAGGATTTGATACAACTCTGTGATTTTAGATTCCATATATAATCCTTTATATACATTTTGACATTTACTAATAGCTAGCATTTATTCAGTACCTTCTATATGTTAGCACTATAGCAAATACCTTCTCTATAATATCTAATATCATTATAATCTTCCTGAGGGCAATTAAGTATGTGTCATATGTGACAGAGCTAAATTTTAGACTCAGATCTATTTGTCTCTAAAGCATACCACATTAGACTACTTTGATTTATTAAAAATTAAGCACATTTGCATATTTGGCCCTTCCATAGATGCTAGAGAAAATCTTCTATTTTCAAGAAGCTTAACATGTGTTTAAAGTGACCAGATATTGGAGAATCAACCAAAATCCAATTATAATACTTATAAACACGAGCTGGAGTTCACTGTGAAATACATATCGTGCTCTCAGAACGTGCTGGAATAGAACAGTTCTTAATAAAATGAGGCTTCTCGAAGAGACTTCTCTTGTTGACCTTAAAATGGAATAGGCATTTTTATTGGTACCTTCCTTTGCAATTATTCAAGAGTGGAGGTTTAGGACATGCATTAGTTTTCTAGGGCTTCTTTAACAAAGTACCACAAACTAGGTGGCTCAGACAACAGAAATATATTGTCTCACAGTTCTGGAGACCAGATAGCAAAGACTCAAGTATCTACAGGGTTGGCTCCTTCTGAGAATTGTGAAAGCGCCTGTTCCCTGCCTTTTGGCTAGCTTTTAGTGGTTTCCTGGAAATCTTTGGCCTAGATGCATCATTCCATTTTCCGCCTTTATCTTCCTATGGCATTCTGAATGCATACGACTCTGCGTTCCACTTTCCCGTTTTAATGACACCAGTCATATTGCATTAGGGCTCTCCCTAAGGATCTCATCTCGACTAATTACATCTGCAATGACTATTTTCAAATAATGTCACATTCTGAGGAAGTGGGGATTAGAATGTCAACATGTGAATTTCTTTGTGGGGACACACAATTTAATCCATAAAGGGCATTTTTTTAGATGTTTTTATTTCATCTCTCTACTTAGAACTTCGTTTCATATTTGAATTTGCTCTTTGGGCTTACAGATACTAACTATGTAAAAGCCAAATTTCACCATCCCTCTCTATCCCTTCTCTACCAATTTTCCATCTTCTGTCTTCTGCTATATCTCTCCTTCCTCTCCTCCAAGCCTCTGCCCTGTCTTACAATGATGTCTCTGTAGTGAGAGAGCTTTTGCTGGTCCATTTGTACTCAGGAAAGAGGTTTTGCTGACTACATCACTTCCACCTGTTCTGAATGATTAAGTTTCTCTTAAATTCTGACCAGGCCATAAATCCAGCATTATTTTCAGGCAATTGCAAAATTGTTCTGTTCACATCTTTTGTCAAAGAATAAACCAATCAGTAAATTTTACTGGGAAGAGAGTCTGTCTCATAAATTTCTTTTACAAACATCATAAACAGTCATGCTAGGAAAGAACCACTTTTAATTCATTATTTTTATTCTATGTCACTCTTTTTGAAAATGATATTTAAAAGCCCTGTTCTGGCTGACTTCTGCATGTAATATGGAAGTGTTTGGGCCTGCTGACTCAGCACAGGTCCTATTAATACCTCCAGTGTTTTCTTTTCTTTACACATGTTATTAAGGGTGAAACCTTTTTATTTTTTTCCCCAATAGTTGGAAGACCCAAACCACTTGCCATGTACATGAAAACAAATAAACAATAGAAACTGATAATAAGAGGGAGGCTAGTAAATCCATTCAAGTTTAGGGTCAAAGTCAAAACCAATTTACTATCACAGCCCCCAAATTCTTGTCTTCCCTAATACTTGACTTCTAGAGTTTCCTTAACAATGTGGGGTTCTATACAATTCTCTGGAATCTAGAGATTAACAGCACTTATTTACCTTTGGTCTTTTGATTATATCATTGATTCTAAAGTCATTTCTACTGTCCACTGGTCCCCTGTACCTACTCTCCAATTAACTCATACACATACTTCATATCAGGTTAGTATTCAGCCAAGTGTTGCATAGATCTTTTAAAAAAGATAATCGTATGTATTTGGGATCAGAGAAAATAAAAAGTGGGGGTTATTTGGCAATAATAGGAAATTCTCTTTACAACCATATATGATAATTAAGAACACATTAGTTAAGTAGCTCTATTATTGCCTAAGTAAAGCAAACATATTTCGTTTTTATAACTCCATAGAAATTTTAATAGGCATTTTATGTTAGGTTTCAGTTTCCAGGAGGGAAATGTCCTTTATCTTATCTACTATATAGCAAATAATGTCTCGGTTTACTTTGGTCATCTGAGAAATAAAAATAATTTACCTCAAATTCCATTTATAATTTTTTTAGTAAATATTCAAAATTGAATCTAGGCATATATTAGGAATGTCTTCACATTGTCATTGTGGAGGTTTATTATTATTTGTGTTGGGAAATGGCAGGAGACCAGAAGAGAAAAAAGTATCCCATTTATGCAGAAATGGCCTCTGTGAACTATTGAGTCTGTTAGAAACTTTTCTAGATAGTCAGGCTTCCTCTTGTCCTGTGTTTCTGAGCCAAAATTGAACTGAGTTTTGAAGAGTCACCCTGATGTAAACTATGGACTCTGGGTGATAATCATATGTCAGTGTAGATTCATTGATTTTAACAAATGTCTTACTCTGGAGGATGCACCACTACTGACGGAGGATGTTGATAAGGGGAAGCTGTGTCTGTGTGGGGCCATGGGACATGTGGGAAGTCTCTGTACCTCCCACTCCATTTAGCTATGAACCTAAAACTGCTCTACGAAGTAAAATCTGTTAAAAAAATTAATGGGAACTAATTAGATATTTGCTACTATTACTCAAATAAAATATGAAAAATGGCATTGAAAAAAATTAAATTGAGTTTTGAATGAAAGGTTTTAGGTAACCAAGAGTATTAACTCATAGCCTTTAGATGATATATTAGGATATGATGTATGAATTTTTAAAATAAGTGTTTTTAACATTGCAGATTATTGAGAGAAATTTAGGAAAAAGCCTTAGATTTTTTTAATAGCAGGAAAAATTTACTTAGAGAAAATCCTAATTTATAAAATGATATAATTTGTTATAGAGAAAAGAGTAGTGGGTAAGGAATAGAAAATCTTGGTTTTCATATACTTCCCTGTTACAGATGAGAAAAGCCAGGTTCATAGAAATTGAGCCAAAGTGCTAAAAAAGTTGAAGGTAGAAGAATGACCAAAAGCCAGCGTTTCTGAGTGCTAGTCACTTACTCATCAAACATGGCCTTTGATACATTTGGTCACTTCCCTGGGAATAACTGTAATAGTTCATTTAGTGGGACAAAGATAAATAAATCCTTAGACTTGATAATCTCTGAAACACCTTTGGGCTACTTTTCCATTATTTTGGATAATAGGTTTTGGATTCTGTTTGGATGGCTGAATTATTTTATCAGATGGCCATTTAGCCACACCATCTGCATTCTGTCCTAAATGTACTATCTCATTTCTTTTAATATGGATAGGCTGAGAATTTTCCAAATTTTTAAGCTCTGCTTCCCTTATGATTAAACATTCTGTTTTTAAATCATGTCTCTTCCCACATTTTACTATAAGCATTCAAGAGAAGCTGGTGCTTACTTAAAATTTATGTTAAATTAAAAAAAAAATGAAAGAAAAAGGGTAAGGATAGTAAGTTTACAACTATTTAGTGCCTTCCATATAATAGTAAATATGTAGGATATTTTTGTGTACTTTTTAAAAAAGCAGTTTCATAGCAACACTGATTGATTCATTGCATTAGCCCCATCTTACCAGGATACTTATTTATTTATTTATTTTTTTAAACAGAGTCTCACTGTGTTGCCCGGGCTAGAATGCCGTGGAGTCAGCCTAGCTCACAGCAACCTCAAACTCCTGGGCTCAAGCAATTCTTCTGCCTCAGCCTTCCGAGTAGCTGGGACTACAGGCATGCACCACCATGCCCGGCTAATTTTTTCTATATATTTTTAGTTGTCCAGCCAATTTCTTTCTATTTTTAGTAGAGATGGGGTCTCTCTCTTGCTCAGGCTGGTTTCAAACTCCTGAGCTCAAACAATCCGCCCGCCTCGGCCTCCCAGAGTGCTAGGATTACAGGAGTGAGTCAGCACGCCCGGCCCAGGATACTTATTGAAGCTATAACCTATATAGGCTAAATACACAGCAGTCGCAATTCCAAAAATTGTATAGACTGAGGATCGAATAGTCATTTTTGAAAAACTAAGAATCTCTACTTATAGTTTTAAGCATTTGGGAAATATCCTTTAACGTATTTATCTTGCAAACACCTTGAAAAATGCATTGTAATTCCATGGTTTGTCTCTATTTGAACTCCAGAATAAGTTTTGATAATTTCTTAGGGTGTTAAATTATTATGGGCAAACAATATTAAATTTTTTAAAAACCAGTTTCAAATGCAATTTCACGGAAAACAAATTTAGCTGTTAAGGAAAAAAAATCTATAAATACATTTGAAAGACATCTTGTTACTACTAATGGGATATTTTGTAAGGTTTTACCTGCTCCATAGCTCGAGTTCACCTTAGCAGATGTTGTGTAAGCCTGTTAGGGACATAATCATCCTAATCACTTCATTTTTCAGTTAGGTTCCAAATGTTTGACTGTAATCATAGTTATGTTTCCCAAAAATTTATCTTATTTACATAAAAATACAGATAATAAATTAAAATAATTGATCTAAGAGATTATATTAAGGGTAGTGACTGTAGATACTGCTCTTTCTTCACAAAAGTATCATGAGTAATCCACTCAGGCTTTTCACAAAGTTTTCGAGTGTCCTTTGTGCCCCACCCTGTGATAACTAGCAGTGATAGAAGGATGAAGGAAGTATGGGCCCTTTTCTCAGGGAATTTTCAAACTATTGAAACTTATTAGGAAATAATTTATAATATATTGAGATGAGAGACAGATGAAACTATAAAATATTAGAGGAGGAAATATTGTTGAATAAAGGCACTATTTATAAATTGTGGGTAGACCTAGGAAAACAACAAGGAATATGGCTCTACCACTGGGTTACCCTGAGTAGAAGGTAGGGAGCTCTGCTACCCACTTGCATAAAAGAGAAAGGCAGGGAGGAGTTAAAGGGAGCTGGAGAGGTAGCTGGACAGAAAGCCCTACCTGTTAGGAGATGTGGCCTTCAGCAGAGGGTCAGTGCAGAACTACAAAACCCAGAAGAAAGAGGCCAGGGAAATAAATATCCCAACAGCTCTCTCCACTGACCTAAGAGTTACTGGTGGTACTGCCACTGATTAAAACCACCTGGAAGCCAGAGGTCAAGGGAGTAATTAGTTGTGATATAGTCCCGAGAAGGGTGGAGATTGGTTTGAAGGGAACATGGGGTGCAACAATTGGTACATACCCAGCAGAGTGGAAAAGAGAACACATTCAGAGGAAGGTGAGGTGTTTGGTCTGATTAAGAGTGTAGCTAAGTTGCAAGCTATGGGGCTGATGGAGAACTCTATCCTCCATGACTTTAATATTGTTTCAGAACACTTTTCTACCCATCTTAATGTATTTAGCAAACTTATTTTTTCCAAGTTAGGTACATGAAAGTTGTGTGGTACAAATACAATGAAACATGTAAGTAGAGAAACTTGACTTCAGGGAATATTGGAAAATTTGTATCAGATAGCCAATGACATGCACTCTACTTCCATTTATTCATGGGTATATATTTGTTAACAAACTCACAAGGTGGGTTCATTGTTGCTCACTGTGCAGAAAACCAATTACTGAGACAACCAAAACTGTCAGGGAAGAAAGGATTTATTTCAGGAGATGTGCCTACTGGGAGGAGGAAGGTATAAACTGCCTCAATTCCACCACCCCTATCAACAGGGTCAGGGATTTTTCTGGAGGTGAAATGGATAACCCGTGAGAGGAGTGAGCATCATTATGTATGTGGGGCAGAGTGCAGGGCATGCAAGCACAGTGAGATAACATGCTAGTACATACATCCCATGATCAAAAAATGGCAGATAAGTCCTTACCACGGTGGGATTATAGTATTATAATGAGCTAAGGGTTAACATTCGTCATTCTTTCAGTTTTGTGCATAGATTCAGTGGGTCCTTGGGCACAGTCTGTGGTGGCGTATCTCTTATCTTGTCTTCTCTGGACAAATAGGTGGTGTAAGGCTTTGTAGTTATCTCATGACTGCAAGGAGGCTCCGCTGTTTCTGGGAAAGAAACTTTAAAGGGAATGCATCAGTGCAACAAAAAGTTACAAAGTTCTGGTCAGCAAATCTTACTGGCCTGGGAACTTGAAAAATGAGAGAACTACCAAAAAAAAAAACTGTAAAAAAAATGTTTTTTGCTTATGGCGCCGGTTACACATTGAAGACCCACTGTGTGTGTGTGGCATTCCTCTAGGCACGAAAAGGAAGAAAAGGCAATTTCTTTCTTCAAAAGACTATGAGTCCAGATGAAAAATATGAGTAAATCAACAACTACAATACACAAGTGCATTGATAAAAGCACAAATTGTTATGGGAAAAAGAGATGGACTTAACATTTTGCAAATATTATATCATTTAATCTGTACTACTTCCCTATGAAGGTGCTATTTTTATTGACATTTTAAAGATGAGTTGAATGAGACTTAGAGAAGTTAAGTAACTAACCCATTATCTGACAGCAATTAGTGTCACAATCAGGTCAGACCTCAAAGTCCATGCTCAAATCCCTGTTATAAAAATACTTCCCTTTGTGTCAGACTAAAAAGATAGATAATTTGCTGATACCTAGAAAGCTGAAATAACCTATGGCTAGGAATAGAGACAGTGTCATAGTTCTTAAACAGGTCATAATGTTTTCCCCATAATGTAGTTGACTGTGTTCTAATCCTATGGTCTGTTATTGACATTTTCTGGAAATTATGATGTCCAACCTGACTCAGGTTTCACTAAAGATATATGTGCATATGTTCCATCCTGCTGAAATAGTTTCATAGCCCACTGCTTTCCTGCTATGCTCAGTCCTCATTTTACAAGTTATTTATGGTACTGGAATATCATATGTTATCCACTATGGCCATACGAATGTACATAATCCTCAGATCTTGGCTCTGTACATTATAATCTTTCATGTACTACCCTCCACTTCTACTAAACAAAATAAAATCATGAACATAGCTCTTCTTAAAGATAATTTTATCCTATCAAATATGCATGAGTACTTCACAGCTGAGTAGTGTGGGAAATATTAAGGCCACATTATGAAATAGAGTGAATGGAGCTTGGAAGATTGTCAATTTTCGGTGTGTCTCTGTTTACTCGACCATGAGATCATATTCATGTTAGTCTTTAAAACCTTCTAAAATATTACAGTAGGGAGTTGCTATGATGTGGTTAAGAAAGATTCTGGTCGAATGTATTTGACTTAATGCTACTTGACTTTTGTTTCAATCTTATAAAACATAAGTAATTTTAGTGCACTAGAAAAAGATTAGACTTAAAAGAGAAAAAAACAGAAAAAGAAAAGAAAGAAAAGTAAATTTTATTCAGCACCTACTATGCGCCAGATGATACTATTGTCATAGAATTATAAATTGGAAATGATTCAGAATAAAAGAAATGTACAGACTGTCAATTTCTTCTGTATTACCTAAATAATCCAGTTTCCTTTTCACCATGCTATATGGGTAAACCCTCAGAAAAGAACAGATGATTCCAAAGAGAATATAAAGTTTCTTTATCTTGAAATATCCATCTCCTTTTAATGTAGAATTTCTTATCATATTTCCTAGAATTGCTCTTATTTTCATATTTGAGAACTCTGCAAGATCATAGTATTCTGACCATCTTCTTTTCTATGCAGCATGTCCAGTGTGAGTTTCTTCAAGAAACATTACTGATAGCTTTTACAAATATTGTAATTTGATATTAAGCCTAACGCTTTTATTGATTGGCTTTTTAAAATTATTTTATTTTAAATATAATTTCTATTCTTTATTGAAATCTGACCTCTGTGTTTCTGATTTTAGCCACTGATGATGACAATAAAATGATTTGGATAACTATACAGCGTTAGTAATTAATTAGGACCACCTAAATTGTTAACACCAAGTTTCATATTAGATATATACTGCCTTAACTTGCTGATTTAAATTATGTTTGTCTAATTTGTTACTGCTGTGGTCTGAATGATTGTGTCCCTCCAAAATACGCACGTTGAATTCTAATCCTCAATGTGTTGGTATTAAAATGTGGGGACTTTGGGAGGTAACTCTTTTATAAGAACCCAAATCCCATTGACAAGGACAACCCATGTGGGCGGAATTAGTGCCCTTGTAACATAGAGGGCTGAGGGAGTTTGTCCCTTCTGGCATGTGAGGACCCATAGAAGGTGTCATCTATGAAACAGAGAACCTTCACCAGGCACTGCATCTCCTGGCACTTTGATCATGGACTTCCCAACCTCCAGAACTACGAGCAATAAATTTCTGTGGTTTATAAATAAATGTCTAAGACATTTTGTTATAAAAGCCCAAAGGGACTAAGCAAATTACCATTAATGAAAGTTATATTAATAGTGGCCAGTGATTGGCTTCTAAGCTCAGTGGAATAGCATAATATAGATGTGAGGATGGATGAATAAAAAGATAGAAATCTTTTCAGAAAAATGTGATTGGAAAGATGCCAAAACAAGCAGGAAAAAAAATGCATTCGGGAAACACTCATTGTTCAACTATCGTTTGTGAATTATTGTATAGATACTGCAAAACTTGATCAAACCATTAGAATTTAAGTCAAATTCTACATGAATGAATTAATGATTTTTCTTATCATGGTTCCCTTTCCATAAGCATTTAGGTTTTAGGGGAAGAAATAGGAAATAGAAGAATTCTCTCAGGAGAGATGAGGAAACTGAAATTAGAAATTATATTCTTTTAATATAGACAAAATGTAAATCAAAGTAATACAAAATTAATAACAACAAAAATAAACAGCTAAGTCTGTATTACATATACATATTTATTGTGAGGTTTCTGTAATAGCTAGTTTTCATTCATTTTCCACTTTACTATACCCACAATTTTACAGAAGATACAAGATAATTGTAACTCATAGGTCATACCATGAAATGATGTATTTTTCACTTAGAGATCAATGCATACACAAAAGCCAAGTGAATTAAAGGTCTACAATATAATAGGTTAAGCATCATATGTCATTTCAAATGTCAAATGACATGGTCATAGGAAAATTCCTGGGAAAAGTGGTGCTCTTAACTCTGTGCAGTTTCATAAAAACTCTAAAAATAACAGATACTTATTGAACATTACTTTATGTAGAAGACAGTGTTTATTATCCCCATTTTATAGATGAGGATATTGAATCATAAAAGAGTAGAATAACTGGCTCAAGAAAAATGAGGTAAGAGCTATTTTATATGAGGACAAAACAGTCAAGAAATTAATGTTACAGGTGATGTCCTTAGTGTACACCCTGTTTGCATAGCTATTCTCTTTTGTCTAGAGCAAAGACTTCATGCTGAAAGTAGTGGAATGTAAACTTGGATATGTACAGACAAGGACTTTGAAAGATAGCCAAAGGACTAACATTTAATATGGAATCAGTAATTTAGAAAAATTAATACAGCCACATGAGTTCCAAGAGTTGGAGCGGTGGCTGATTTTCCCCCAAGGAACTCCTTAGTAAGCTGCTTTTTTTAAGTACCCAATTTTAGACTGTGGCAGTGAGGACAGAGGCAATCATAGTCAAGACAGATAGGTATACTTGGAAAAAATGTCTTAACTGAAAATGTGGATAAAGAAATAAAAACATATGCAGGATAATGACTTTGAGACAAGGATCGGGGAACAAATATTGGCTAAACATCTATTATAAATTATGAACTATGATTATTCATTAAATCATAACTTCTCTAATTTACCCTTCTGACAAAGACTCTGTGAAAACTATTAGTATTTCCAATCAGTAAATTAAAAAAAAATGACTCTGAGAATAATCTGCACATGTGTGTACAGCTGAGATGTGGGAGAGTTGGATTTCATTGAGCCCAACTCTTTTTTACTCTAAAGTTCTTTCCTAGTGCCCAGGCATCCCTGCTGAGGCATTGCAACATGACAGTGGATTAATTAAAAGCTTAAGAATGTGCCCAAACTATCAGGAGTAAGGCAATAAAATGGGTTGCCTGATGTCCCCTCAACTAAACAGAGTTTATTTTATTAGAGCATTGAATATCTTCAGTATTCTCTCTAATTTACATTTCATCACATCACCCTTAATTACAATATAACATGCTCTCATTGATTGACTAACCTTCATTTTATATTTTCTGCCTTTAGTTCATCTTGTTCGTATCTAAAACACTGTTTGAATAGTTTCCAGATTGGACCTGAAAACATTCTACGTAGCAAGATCTGGCTAGAACATCCATCTTAACATTTCTTCTCCTTATGGAAATGCAGATTCTCTCTTGTGCCTCAAACTAATTAAAGTCCCTTCCCAACACAATATACAAATGGCGCATAAATATTTAACGGCCTGGTTTAGCATTTTTATTAGATTCTATGATACATCAAACTATACACTGTTTAAGAGCTGAATCTAAATCATATAGTGCTTTTGAAAATCTCATCATGCATGATGTATTTTGCCAATAAAATTTAAGGAAAACATTTAGGCTGCACTGAGCACAAACTCTTATTCTTTACTTATTCTATGACTTGAACTTGGGCATTCACCAATAATCCATTATGCTTTTATTAGTAGTAAGTGGTAGTGGGTGAGCCATATAGGATGTAAGATTACCCAAGAATTATCCTATATGGCATGGCCAGTCCTGCTCCTTGCCTGTAGTGTTCAATATTGACATTACCTCCTCAAAAGCTCCGTCTCATATATCTCAACTAGCTCTACTTATTGACCTTCTCAGTGTCCTTTGTCCCTTTATATCCAGTTTTTACTCTATCTAATTTTGTATCCTTGAGGCTTCAGGTTTTTAAGGTTTGTTTCCAGGATTTCCAAGTATCCTCTGTTGGTACACACTTCAATGGACCAACAACATCCAGCGATTTCTCACAATCACTACAAGCACCTAATCTTTACTTTCCCTTGCTTTTACCATACCAATGATTCTACACTTTCAATCAAACCTTATTTAGGAATACAAGTTCTATGAGTCGTCTTTTAAACTGCCCACATGTTTGAAACCTGTCTTAGTTTATTTTCTGTTGCTTAAGCCAGAATATCTGAAACTGGGTAATTTATAAAGAAAATGAATGTATTTCTTACAGTTGTGGGGGCTGAGAAGTCTACACTGAGGAGCCATGCCTGTTGAGAGCCTTTTTGCTGGTGGAGACTTTCTGCAGTTTTCTGAAAAGACATAAGATAGCACGTGACAGGGGGCGCTGAGCATGCTAGCCTGTGCCTTCAGGTCTCTCTTCCTCTTCTTACAAAGCCACGAGTTTCCCTCCCACAGTAACCCATTAATCCACTAACCTATTAATCCATAATCCATGAAAGAATCCATTCACGAAGGCAGAACCCAATCACCTGTTAAAAGCCCCAGCTCTCAGTACTACCACATTGGGGGTTAAATTTCAACATGCGTTTTGGAGGGGACAAATATTCAAAGTATAGAATTTCACCCCTCACCCGCTAAAACTCATGTCCTTCTCACATGCAAATACATTCTTTCTAGCCCCATAGTCTCAAGGTCATGACTCCTTCCAGCATCAGCTCAAAAGTCCAAAGTCCCAGAGAGCAGACATTGGAGCTTAAGACTCTGGAATAATCTCCTTTGACTCCATGTCATGGAGCATCCTCTGTGCACTGGTGTGGGCGATTGGCCTTGGGCAGCCCTGCACTTATGGCTTAGCTGGGCTCAGTCCACCCTCCTCTCCAGGGCTAGTGTTACAGGTTGATATTTCTGGTAGCCGTACAGTTCAGGGGAGTTGGTGGCGGTCCTGCTTCCATGTCTCCACTAAGTATTGCCCTCATGGAGTCCCTGCAGCAGCTCCAACCCCACATTTCCACTCAGCATTGCTCTAGTGAGGCTGTCTGTGGTGGCTCTGCCCTGGCAACAAGTCTCTGCCTAGACCCCACACTTTAGACGGCATCCTTTGAAATCTGGGCTTTCCGTGAGCCTGCAGAGTTAGTACCATGTGGAAGCTGCTAAGGTTTATGGCTTGTACCCTGAACATCGGGTTGAACCACACCTGGAGATACTTTAGCCACAGCTGGGGTGGCTAAGGAGCACTGTGCTGAAATGCAGGGAGCAGAGAACTGAGGGGGTCCTGGGCAGCGAGCCCATGGAGGGTGTCTCAGGTCTGTCCCCAGAAACCATTCTGCCCTCCTAGGCCTCTGGGCCTGTGATGGGAGGGGAAACCTTGAAGATCTCTGAAAGGTCTTTGGGATCTTTTATTTTCTTGATAATCCCTTCTTTCTGTACTAATCTTCTTACCAAAGTGTTGCTGGGCTGCAGCATTGGTTTCCTCTCCTGAATGTGCTTTTTTTTTTTTTACTTTTTAAGTGGCTAGGCTGGAAGTTTTCCAAATCTTTCCATTCTTCTTCCTTTTTAATCATAAATCCTGTCATTAAATTATTCCTTTGTTCCCCAAACTCAGCATGAGTGGCCAAAAGTAACCATGCAGCTACTTCTATATTTGACTTAGAAATTTCCTTTGCCATATATCCTGATTTGTCACTCTCAGAAAGCCTGTGGACATGGACACTGGCCAGCCAAGTTATCTGCTAATTTATAAGGGTGGACTTCCCTCCAGTTTCCAATACTTTGTTCCTCAGTTCCATCTGAAAGCTTGTCAGAATGGCCTTTACTGTCCATATTTCTATCAGCATTCTGGTCAGGACCACTCAACTAATCTCTAAAGATTTCCACACTTTCTCTAGTCTTCTTGTCTTCTAAACATTCACCAGAACCCAGGCTTTTTCTAGCCTGCTCCTGAAAATTCTCCTAGTATCTGCCCATTACCCAGTTGCCAAGCTGCTTCCCCATCTTGAGGTATTTGATATCAGCAACACCTCGCTTCTTGGTACCAATTTTCTGTGTGTGTCCTGAGGGCTCTGCACTCATGACCCAATCACCTCTTAAGGGCCCTACCTTTCAATACTGCCACATTGAGACAGTATTGAGAAATTTCAACGTAAATGTTGAAGGGGGCAAATATTTGGACCATAGCAAAACCTTGGCGAGTAGTTTAGATGTGTACCTAATACATAATTTGTATGAGATGTTAACAGTGAGGTTAAATCAAAGTAAGTCAATAAGAAATAAGTCACTTTTCCTAGCAATTTTACCTTTAATATTCTTGTAGCTCAAGCTGGAATTTTTCCTCAACCCTAATAGAACTGAGTGGATCACCAGTTATTGAAATGGTAAATGATTTTAATAGTGTGTGCTATTTAAGGAATCATTAATTTCAAGATGTGTAAAAGTTCATTTGATGATTTTGACAATGTCCAATCGCCTAATAACAGGGAAAGAAAAACCGGGAAAGCATGCTAAAAGTGTAATGACCTATAGAATATAGTTTTCCAAAAGGAGGAAAAATAAGTATCCAAGTCTAACACTAACCTTTCAAATGTTTCTGTTCTAATTGCAGTTTTGTTACCAGCTGAAAACATGTCCCGGTAGGAGCATGAGAAGAGGTGTTTTTAGATGTTTTCAGCATTATGCAAGAAAAAGTTACTGGACCTTTGAGAATCTAAATGGTAAGTCTTAGACC